>JAQFZF010001788.1:0-13427 GCA_034695365.1 Enchytraeus norvegicus | reverse complement strand
TTACTTTTAATACTTTATTACTTAGAGATGATCGACCGTTTCCAAGAAACGCTACACGTTAATGATTTTATTGAGATTCTGCATTTTTGTTTACGTCAGAATAAAAATTAACAATTAATACGTCAAATTACGCTTTTCCGAAACACAAGCATTTCCTTGAACGAATGCATAAAAGTAGATGTGAAAAAAAGAAAAGAAAAGATATAGTAATGTGATCAACTTGTTTTATCACTGTTGCTTATGTACAACATTAACTTTTATTATGTCGACACTAAACTTGATCAATTTCTATACAGGTCAATAAAATCCTGTGTTTGACTCGAAATCCGATTTTATTAATTCTAAAAACTAATAGGTTTCAAAAATTAACACCTATAATTGTTTAATTCTCAAAACCGGTTTCACAAAACACCGGTATGAACATTAAAAAGCTAAAAATGTATAATAAATATTACCAACTTTCTTTGTTTACAATCTAACTAGGCGGGAAAACGAAGAACTTGGAATATGTTTGTAAACAAAAGCTCTGATTGGCTGAGACTTTAATGAAAAACCCAGATTAAGTTATTTGTTTGAGGAATTTAACTTAATTATACTGGTATAGGAAGTTATTTCTAACTTAACTTAACTTAACTGAACTATACTGGTTCAGGCAGTCAAAGATGACTTGTAACACCAGTCTTAATCACAGAGTCAGACTGTAATATACAAATAAGAAACAAAATATACAGCTACATGAATACACTGAAAAATGGAACACAATCATGTCCAATTCCCAAATGTATCCCGTAACTCTATATACTCTTCCAGTATCTATCCAACCTATTCTTAAACGCATTCACCGACTCCACCTTTACAACATAAGCTTACTTACGCAATTCATTCCATTTATTAACCACTCTCTAACTAAATAAATTTCTTCTTATCTCCAATCTAGATCTAACCTTAGTAATCTAAAAGCTATATGTCCTCGTGTTCTGTTATAATCTGCTAATTGGAAAACTCTCTGTAATCAACATTATCAACACCTTTATTTAGCTTAAACACCGAATTAATTCTTCTCTGGTCTGTCTCTTTTCTATACTAATCAGACCTAATGTTTGTAACCTAGACTCATAATTTTGACCTTTATAACTATAGGCCTAGGCCATACAATCATGTCCATTATGAGCTTACTAGTAGACGGGAGTGTTAGCGGGAGTCGATCGAAATTCTACCTAAGTACGATGATTTTGGGTGTACCGCCTCCCAGACTCTTTAAAGCCATGAAGGGGCCTATTGATTCATGATTTGTGCTCCATTTCTTTAGTTTTAATTTGTTTAGTCAAGTGATTTGAACAATCCGCTGCTCAGTCCGTTGCTAGGGACGCCTTGATTAGTAACGGTCTTACTATCACCCAGCAGTGCTGCCCCTTACAAACGTAACATTGTGAATAGGTCAAACAAATAGACCTCGTCAATCCAACACAAACTAACTTCAAATATTATGCAAATAACATCAAATATGACGGAAATATAACATTGTACCAAAGGAACCATGAGCGACGATCACTGCAATCCTCACACTATCGTACGATAACAATAGCCTAATTCGAACAATAACAATATACTGCTCACTGCGCATGCTCCGTGGTATCTAGGTCATACGTCAAGTTGCTTAAATCACTAGGCTTAGCATATAAATGCATGGAACAGCTTCATTTTTCTATTATTTCGACCATATGCGGTGATTTCGTAAGTTCATATTTAATTACATTTATTGGTACAGGTGTTTTAACTGTTCCATATATGACTCTGTGGTTAAAATTTGTGTGAAACTCTTGAAAATAATTATTTTACGATAAAAACTGTGTGTTTATCATTGAATAGCTCTGTAACCATCCACTAAGGAGTCCATAGCAACGACCATGGACCTCCTAGAATTTGCTTGATTCTAATCAGCCTATTTGTTGACTGACATTTTTTAATAATTATACTTTATAATCTGTTTTTAACCTTCAATGTCCTCCTATGTGGCAGCTCTCATCTAACCTCAGGGCTTTTCTCAAATAAGCTCTTCTGTGGTCTCGGCATTTTATAGCGTCTCAGTTTTGTAATTGGCGGATTATACAGCATTCCAATTTTGAAGTCCCAGATTTGAGGCTTAGAAGTAGAATAAAATGGGCATTGGTAAAGAGGCGTGCCTGTGTCAATGCAATTTGACCGATTTTCTTCAAATTTGCACAGATAGAGTGGAGTAAATTAGGGTTAGGGTAGGGTTTAGGGTTGGGGTAGAGGTTAGGCCAACCCTAACCCAAAACCGTACCACAACCCTAACATAACAAGTAAATTATGTGATTATGTAAAATTTCTGGCAAAAATGATAAAATGTGGAAACTACTGCCGGGATATGAAGCGTTTAATTTAATGGTAATTTAATTCAATTGTATAGGCACACAGTTAGTACCGTATGTTTTGACAAGCTGCACTTACTTATCAACAATTTGAAGAGGTTCAAAGATTTGTAGGCTCTGGTTAAGAGACGTATCTGTGCCAATACAATTTGACTAATTTTCTTCAAATTTGCAGATAATGAAGAATCAATTTATGGTTTGGTTTAGGGTTGCCCTAACCAAATGTAACGAACCGGCTTTGTCGGTGCCTTCAGCCTTAGCCCGTCGCTGATGAGGATTCCAACCTCAAGGCCCGAAGGAGCTAATCCGCTTTCGTGTGGGGTTCCGGTTGGTATTCGGATCAAGAACTTCATTCTGTTCTGCCATAATCGGGAGCCGAACAATGCTTCGCGTCGGTAGACATCCAGGATGATATCGGGGGACTCTCAGAATGAATAACTCGGAACACAGAAACTAACACGTAACACCAGGGTTTAGTTTCGAGCGAGCGATAATATTGATTCCAAATAACGTAGAATGAATGTGATTGAGTGTTGATGTAGAGAACAAGCCCAGCAATGATGAAAAATAAGGGGATAAAATAATTGGTTCCCCTCTCTTTAGTAACCCGCACACCCACAACACCTTTATAATATACCTTAATATATATATATTAATACTCTTTATTATAAACTATCACCAAGGATGCCTTATTTAATTATCCTCTTTAATTTATATTATCTTTATCATTTCTAAATCAGATCTGTATACTAATACAGTATTTAAACTTATAACATTATCTGTTCTAATTTAATATTTCACAATCAGCAATTTATTATCTATTGCTCTTTAACCACTTTAATCACCGGCTATTTAATTTAATATGATGTTTCAAATATATAGTTATTCTATTCTACTCTAAAATATTATATTCGTATAAAATTTGAACATAACTTACGTGTATTAACTCAAATAACCAACCAGTGTTGTAATGTATTTTAAATACTTGTATTTAAAATTTCTACCCTAAATACATTTAGGAGTATTTAGTACTTGTATTTTAAATACTTTGGTGAGTAGGTATTTAAAAGAAGTATATAAATACTTTTTGGATGTATTTAGTATTTAGAATCTATTCTTCTAAATACTTTTTTCAAAATACTTTTACATTTTATCATAGGCTATTGCTTTCCATACCAGAAACATTGAGCAAACAGTAAACTAACATCAGTAAACTAAACAGATTTAATGGCTGCACACTCTGGATGATTGATAAATTTGAATGATAGAACAGCTTTTGAAGCATAACAACGTCATAGCTCGCCAAGAATCAGTGACGGCCACATACTTTGACTGTACGGACGATAATAATTGTGAAGCAAAGAATGTCAAGAAGCAATGTCTCTGGAGTACCTATTGAATGTTTGCCTTTCCTTAATATCAATTGATGTGCTGCAGTCAGTGGTGGCGTCAGCATTTTGGGTAAGACGGGGCACTGACGCGGCACAAGGTCCCGAGACGGGGCACATTACAACTAATGAAAAATCATGAAATGTTGTAAGTTCTTGAATTTTAAACATCATCTACTGGAATTAACACTGTACACAAACTTTACTAATCATACAATTTAGACGAGTCAATGTCTATTGTCCATAATTCATAAAATAATACCAGAATAGTGTAATTATGAGATTTCATTTTCCTGCCGGATGCCTGCTGCCGGGGCACCTGCCGGGACACAGCCGTTTTCAGCTGGGGCACGTGCCCCGGCGTGGCGCCGGCACTGGCTGCAGTCACTACTCAGCTGTGAAGACCATTTGTAGTCAGTTAAATGCAACCTTTCGATTCCCGATCGAGTCAATCAGAGAGTAGAATCTCAGATATAGGCCTACACTGACCAACCAAGCTCTCCATCCTTCGTTGGTCGGTAAATTGGAAACAACTAGTGCGTAGTATACTATTAGGCGACTGAAACAGAAGATTGCTAAGGTAAACACGGGTCTGGTGTATGGTCGGGTATGGCTTATGGGATCAAAGTGGGGCTGGCGTCTTGCCATCTGATTAATTACTTTGTCACCTGTGTGCTGCATTCGTTTAGAACCGGAATCAGCTCAGAAACCTCATGGTCAATTCTGGGCAATGGTATAGGCCTACCATTACCTCAATCATTAAATGCGGTTTAGATCTTCCGTTCAAATGCAGCGTCTTTTTCAAAGGACCATTAATTGCAGGATATGATAATGGACATCTTCTTGCTGACCAGTCTTAATTATTTAGGCCTGTATATTATGCCTATTAATGACATGCAGTCCTTAGTTATTTTTTCTACAATAGAAGCCATAAATCGTACAGAATGTTATAACTTTGTCTCTGTAGGCCTAAAGCTATGTGTATACTAGGCCTACTATATCGAACATGTAAGAAAAATAACTGCTAAAGTTGTAGTTTGTTTCATTTAGCATATTAAAAAAGTATTTAGTATTTTAAATACTTTGAGTAAAGTATTTAGTATTTTAAATACCTATACGGTATGGTATTTAGAACTAGTATTTTAAATACTTTTAATGAGTATTTAGTATTTTAAATACTTTTGAGAAGTATTTTATACAACACTGCAAATAACATGTGGCAAACAAGGGAAAATCACCTCAAATTCAAATAAAGTAATAAAAACAAAGGAAAATAATATCATACCTAATTTAGGGTTTTAAATTACCACAATCAAATCGAAGTGATACAGTGGCAAAATAAAACGGGAATATTTCCTTTATTTTACCCCAGGCTTGCAAAGCTTGACAGCCAAAATGCATGCCTCTATTAATTAATTCAGCTCGAAAATTCAATATATTGCGTCTCACGAATTTCAATTAATCAGGTGTCAGAAACAAACATTCACTCACTTTAATTAAAACTAATCCCGGGGCCTGACCCACAAGGTTCACCCCTTAAAACCTGCAAAAAATAAGGCTACGACCAAAATATCAAGGGTAGGTTCCACCAGAACCCCCCTTCCAGTCAAAACTGAAATCGAGATCAAATAATAAAAATGCCTATTTAAAATTTACAGAGCCGATCGAACAAATTTCGTTACACAGCTCCCCTCTTTCCCAATCATCACCCCGATGATACAGAATAAAACCGGGCTCTAAATCAAGTTAGGGTTTGGTTTAGGGTTGCCCTAACCCAAAACCAAACCATGACCCTATCACAGCAACTGAATAAAATATGACACAGGCACAGCTTTTAACCAGAGCCTAATTCTATATCTAAAGTTCTCATTTTATGTATCAATATTCGACAAGACTTACTCAGCAGTAATTGAAAAGATTTTCTAACAAATATCATTGAGATTGGATGAGATTCACTTTATTTATTCAATGAGACTTGGATTAGCAGATTATTAATAAACATATTAAATGTATATAGTTAATAGTTATACATTAATTACCCATTTTGGATCAGCGAAACTTGAGAATAGACCAACTGAAAACTGCACAGTGCACATGTTTCGTAAAAGCCTGACTAACACAGATATTTTCATACTGAGGAAGGCAACGGGAAACCACCTTGGAAGCCAGAATATAGACCTATAATCCTATATACAGGGTGAGTTTTTAAAAAAACTACGGGCGAAATCTCAATAACTCAAAACATAATGTATTTGTCAAAACTCAAGATATTTTACATATATTTTCAGGATATATAGAGGAGGTTTTTCCACATCTAACCTCCAAATTTGGTCAAATATTGATTATTAAAAAGTTACAGAGTTCCTACGGAAAAAGTCAAAAAAACATATTAACATAGCTTATTCAATACCCATATGGTACAATATGGATCGTTGGTTGGTTAAAAAATCAAAAATTCTTTGCATATTGCTTTGACACATGACAACCGCACATGTTTGACATACTGTTTCGCTAGGTCGCTCTCCATTCCTGATTTAGTGCTCTTAGCCTTTCAGAAATGAACACTTTGTGTCTCTCAAGTATTTCACCCCAGACGTGGTATTCGAGAGTTTTGAGCTCACGTGAGTTTGGTGGTCACTCATCCTACTTGACGAACTACGGACTATGCTGTTCGATCCATATTGTACCATATGATTATTTGAATAAGCTATGTTAATATGTTTTTATGACTTTTTCAGTAGAAACTCTGTAACTTGTTTAATAATTAATATTTTTCGACCAAATCTGGAGGTTAGATGTGGAAAGACCTCCTCTAGGCCTTTATATCCTGAAAATATGTTTAAGATGTCTTGAATTTTGACAAAGTTATTGAGATATCGCCCGTGTATTTTTTTGACTCACCCTATATATATGGATTTAATCCACAATTTCTGAAATAAATGAAATCGTGGGAGACGCTGCATGGCCTACCCCGCTTCCCTCGCCCGACGGGGGGGGAGGGGGGGTCATTCGAGTGCAATATAGGATGTCGCTAGCGGAGTGAACGAAATTTTTTGTGGGAGGCTTAAGACTTTTAAAGCCCCCCAGTTTTGAAAGTCTAGAACCGCCACTGAGGCTATTGCTTGGACACTTCAATTTTCAATTTTCAATGTTCCTCGTCAATTTTCATTTTTAATATTGGTCGCATAGTCTTTTTAATCTTGTGAAATTATTTAATTGAAACGCATGGAACCTTTTCTGATGTTTCCCTTGCGAAACAATCGAGTCTTCTATTGGCGATAAAAATTTAAACGATTGATATAAACGGGATGAAAGTAAATATTTGGGATACCGGAACTTAACATTTCGATTTACGTAGCAAAATGCATTAGTGACGATATAAGATGTGACTTGCCGCATATTTGGAGTCAGGATGTGAAGTCATCCTGGTCTATGTTGGAATAAATCCAATGTGTTCACTAAATATATAGGGAACTACGTAGTCTAATATGGCCGACTAATAGGGAAGATCATGGTTTTTAAGCAAATCGGTATCTCCAATATATTTTTATTTATTATTAAACCGTCACGAAATTTAGCATACGAGAGCATCCTTATAGTTGGGCCTACTATGATAACCATTGGAGATTGACCTTAACGAGAGCTTCGCTATTTTCTGTCAAAAGGGGAAAAGTATATACATTTTGATCCAGGGGCATGTTAAACGGAGGGTCGCGTCAAAACGAAGTGGCAGGGGTGGGAAAATAATGCAAAATTAATTTAAATAATATAATTATGCGGTTTAAATGCAAAATTTAAAAAATAATCAAATCGAGGGGTAGATGCATCCCTCGCCTCCCGCAAAATCCGAGCCTGACAATTATCATAGTCACCTGTGTGCTGTATCGCTTAGTTTGGATCATCTTCCGTGTCCATACAATTTATTCTGGATGTGACAAGAACTTAGGCCTAACTTTACCCAAATCGTAGTAACCATTTTGATGTGTGGCCTATGATGAACTTAGCACCTCTTGAATAGGCCTAATTAAACCTGTTATTGTAGCCAACCCTGAAGCTGGGCCGCATTTCTATACAGCCACACAAAGTAGGCAAAAGTATTAGGCTATAGCCTACAATAGCTGACGACCGCGATTAATAGCGGAGCTGGTGATAGCATTCCCGTAGATTATTACACATTTAGACCTATCTGTTACGATCTACAATAATATTCTACATGTAGGCTACAAGTAGCCTGTTGTTCTACGCAGATAGTTAATTTACGTAGTCTCTAGAAAGTTTATGTAGGCTATATACGAGATTGTGAGTAAAAGCTGTAAAGTAAGTTTAACGTCTGTTTCCGTACCCAGGGATACTGTCTGAGACGCACCCGGCTGAGAATCGAACCCATGATCTTCTGCTTATCAGGCAAGCTTGCTATCGACTCGGCCATCCAGCCGGGAGTAGGCTAATGTAGGTCTATATCTCAATATTTACAGGCTATAGAGATAGAAATAATATATCCTCAATAATAAAAACAATTGTTAATATTATAATCTTTTTTTAAATTTATGCCCAGGGTAGTAAACGACCCTGGGCTAAAAAATAGACCTATGATAAAATTGATTATTATGTTTAATAAATTATAATCATTATAATTATTATTCTATTTTATCTAATCTTATAATTCTTCTTCAACGCAATAAAATCAAATCTATTTTATCTCATTTTTAGCCCAGGGTCGTTTACCAACAAAGGCAATATTTTAAATGTTATATTAATAATGCTAAAGGTTTTACGTCCGTTACCTCATCCACGGATGATGTCAATGGCGTATTTGCTCAGAAAGAGATTGTTAAGCATTGATTCACTCGTATGAGTGAATAATTCTACGGTATAATGTAATACATATTGTTACATACATGTAATGATTATATAATGATTAATTAATATAATTGGCTTCGTATTTACAGTGTATATTACACCGTGTTGGATCCGGGAAGCTTGAGAATAGACCAACTGAAAACTACACGTGTTTCGTAAAAGCCGACTAACGCAGATACTATTCATATAATTTTCAATCCACACTGTCGAGCAAAATCAGAGAGGAAATTATCGGATGTACAACGGGGTTTGATGTACGAATCTGTCGGATCCGCGAAGAGTGGCGATGTCGCCGTTGCTAAATGACAATTGTCACCTGTATTTTGTATCGCTTAGTTAGGGATCAGCTCCCGTATTTTACACTCTGCTCTGTGTCTATGTGGAATCCTATCTTATAACTCAGCCAGCAGGCTAAATCATTGAATACATTTAAGTTTATGACATTATTTTAAGCTTATATTTATAAGAATGGTCGATATAGGAACGTTGAACAACAGAAACATTTTAGATCTCATCAGATGTGTATTCTGTCAGAGTACCATGCGAGATCCAAAGTCTCTGCCTTGCCTTCATACATTCTGCTTCAGCTGTCTGGACAGCTACGTTGGAAGAAATGAGTCCACGGATTTACTGTGCCCTTGTTGTCGAATGAAATTTACGATAAATGAACATTTTGTTAAGGGACTTCCGAGAAACTTTTTCGTCAAAAAGATTTTAGATTGCATTCAGCTAGATCCGATTCCGCCTCGTAGGTCTCGAAATCCTCACGTGAGAGACGAGATTTTGAAAATAGATTTTCATCTAGCAGATGTAAGACGTGCTGTGTCAAAGTGGGAAGCATTGAACAAGCAAATTGATCACCAACTGCCAACGGATGAGGTGAATATAAAGAGGAGATGCGTCGAACTGAGGTATTTTGCGGAACATTATAAAGATGAATTAATTCAGGAGGTAAAGTTTTCAATGGAAAGTAGAAGACACATGGTTAAGAATAAACTTAGCGAATTGGGGGAGCAGGAAATGGCTGTTAGTAACTACAAGAAATACTTGCACACTTTTGTAAAAGCATCCTCATTCTTTTGTGGAAGCGATGAAGTTACTCACGAACTTGCAAGGGCAGACGAGTTCCACAGTAATGTGAAAATAGCATTATGTGAAATTAACTCTGGATTGCCTGTTAGACGTGGGTTCTGTCCTTCGAATCCTTCGGAATTTGGCTTACATTCTGTTGGAGAATTTAAATCTGGAGGTAAAATCAAATGCTATTCTAGGCATACTATTTATAAATAATTTATAGTGGGCCTTATCGGAAAAGTTATACTTGATATTACGAACCGTTGATTACAAAACGGCTTTTACTGAAATACATTGGCTACATCTCCAGTTATGAACAGACAAGAGTGGTGTCTCTTGTCGCGTTATGATTCCAAAATTTCGAAGAATCCTGGGTTTTACACTTTGTAATCGTTCATTAATTTTCACTTAATCACTTTCACATCTCAACATTTAATAGGCAAGGAGATATTGCAGTGGCGTAGCTAGAAGTTAAACTGTGGTGGTGGTCAACTGGCCATTTTGAAAGTGGTGACCATCACCATTGCCCTCAAAAAGTGGTAGTGCCCGGGTACCACCGGCAAATAATAAACGTCCCAGATTCTCAAAAAGTGGTGGTGCCCATTATCATTACCCTCAAAAAGTGGCGTTGCCCGGGCACCACTGGAACTATAGGTAACTACGCCTATAGATATTGGGCCAACGCATAATTCATGGACTGCATCGAGAACTTGGTTACAGTGGTTTGGTTCTTGGGTAGGACTATGCATCTTAATTGCATGTATTTATGTTGATAGGCCTATTTGCATTTATTTCTTATCTTCCGTACCTTTCTTGAATTCATAATAGCCTATTGGCTCATTTTCCAACTAATTGACTCTACACAGTCAATTGCATAACGTATTAAGAGTTTCTAATAGCATGTGATTTGTACATTATGTTGCAAAAGAGAGAATTGCTTTGTCGATCGGGTTGGACACAGGCCGTTTTGTTGAGCAGCAAATCTGTCAGATAACTTTAAACACGTCACGCGCAGTCAACGTTATCAATTCGACACCTGCAAAAATTGACTTTGAATCAGCGGCCTGTGTGGTTAGCAATGTCCTGTACGCTGTGGGTATTGGAGAAGCTTACAACGAGCTGTGGAAGTGGTCAGCTAGCGGAGACGAGTGGACGAGATGTGAGTACCTGCTGTCAGGTAGACGTAGACACTGCGTTACTTCTGTAGATGACAAGATCTACGTGCTTGGAGGCTGGAGTGATGCTGAGGAGAGAACACTCGATAGTATTCTTTGTTATGACATCAACTCTAACAAGTGGACTGAATCAGGCCATCTTCATCATGCTGTTATGTGCGCAGCCTGCGTCACTTATAAACAATGCTTATTTATGTTTGGCGGATGTGATAAAGATGAAATGGCTGTGAACTACTTTCAAGTGTTCGACACCGCTACAGAGAACGCCTCTCTCTGTGGTAATACAATGCCGCATGCTTATTATTTAATGAGAGCTGTAACATGGAGATCCAAAGCTCTACTTATTGGCCGTAACACTTGCTTCCTCTATGACTTTGAATCGAGTACGTGGCAGGAGAGACAGAGATTCAAGACAGATGTGTACCATTTTGGTTTGACTCTGGACTGCAACACTCTGTACATCTCTGGAGGTGCAAAGTGGGGAGATGAAGCGCGGACATATAGAGATGATGTGAAGAGCTTGCTAGTAGAAGACTTTATATCTGATAAAGACACTGTGTGGAAACACTACGGAAATTTGCCCGCTCCAGCTCTCATATCAGCATTCAGTTCTGTATCCATATTTAAGTAATTATTTTTCAATGTTCGTGTTACTCCAGGATCAGCTTCCTAGTCTGACAGCAGATCTTATTATCTTTTCTACGCAAGTGCACAAGTATAGAGTTTACCGCCAGTTTAACAGTTCATAGATGATAACATTAGATAATCAGATTTGGAAAAAGAGGTTTATCCTTCGAATTGGGCTACAGGTATTGGCTAATCGCTGGGGACAAAATATTTTCTTAATTGAAGACGGTAATTGAGTTCATTTAAATTAAATTAATTTATCATCGTAATTTTATTTTTGGAGTGACTGTTTGATAGATTTCGCACGTAGGCCCTACCATGTCGACCTCTTAGAACGCAAAGGTGCTATCTGCGCTCTATTTTCCAATTCATTATATTACAGGAGAGCAAAAATAAGTTGTGGTGTCCCATGTCGACTATTATTTCAAACAATTAAAATAATTTTAAATAATAATTATTGTTTATTATTTTAAATAATTAAAATAACTTTTTTCAGCATAATATTTCTTTTTTACCGCAAAAGGAATCTAATAAATATTTACCCATAATATAGTTTAGCAAATATACCATGCACTCATGCAAAAAGGGACTTTTTGAAAAAAATTGCAGATAGCACCTTTGCCCTCTAATGGGTCGAATTGTGTACTATTGTGTAGGCCTTCTTACAAATGACTTCTTAGATGGCCATAGCTGGTCTATCGCGACTCCTGTTTCCTGGAACCGGATCAGTGATAACGACGATTTCGATGCTTCTAGTCAATCCATTGCCGCTTGTCTTATTACACACATATCGATGTAGCCTATATAATTATATATGACAAATATCAAATATTGAAGCATCCTCGTTTTTACTCGTAGCAATAGCCTAGCTCAAAATTTTCGTTATACATGCTATGCTGCGTAGGCTATATTATACGCCTACCGCTAGTATATTAAATAAAAGTCTGTAACGATTTATTTGCATTGTAACAAAATAATGACAAGACTATTGGATTTATAAAAATAGCCTACTGCTTATTTGCGTTTGATCATATCTTAGGCTGCTGATGTAATCGTGGATACTACCGGTTTGCTAAAATTATGTTCATTACTTCTCGATCATGACCATGCATTGCGGTGATATCTATTCCTCATAGTAATTGTAAGAATTATCGTGGTAGGCCTATACTTCCTAGTTATAACTGCCAATTCTCCAAAACTTATCTGCTCTCAAATTTCTACTTTCTGTAATGCTAAATCGAAAGTAACTATTCTACAGTGCTATACAGTATAGTTAAGAGTAGCGACTAAATTCCGTGCAGCTTGTAGGCCTTTTGAATAAACTTGTTATGATTCTGTCTTAATCTCTGCTGTGATCGATTGCAGTGATTATGGATAATATTAGGGTTAGTGTTAGGATTAGGGTAGGGGTTATGGTTAGAATTTAAATTCGTTTATGTTAAATTTGAATTCGTGAATAGGCCTATTTACAGTGATGGGCACCTAACTAGAAAAAATTAGTTTAACTAAGTTATTTTTTTAACTAAAAAAGTAGTTTAACTATTTTTTTAACTAAACTAAAAAAGTTGAATATTTAAACTAGTTTAAAAGTAGTTAATATTTAACTACTTTTCTAACTAATTTTTTACATAAAATTCGCTGTGTCCTATGTAAAATTTTGAACAAAACCGATAAATGAGCTTTACTAAGCTATACTTTCCGCAGAAATCCACAGAAATCACAAAGAAACATAATTCCTATAGTATTTTTTTTGTAAAATAGAGAAATGAGCATGCATTCATTCATTCATGCCTTGTTCACAACTTAGACGACATTTATTTTCACAAAAATTATTTTATTTATTTATTTATTTATTTATTGGTTTATCTCAGGCATAACAGCCCATACACGACTTTCATTAGAACAGAGCA
>JAQFZF010001787.1:0-13431 GCA_034695365.1 Enchytraeus norvegicus | reverse complement strand
GACGAACTCCGGACCATGCTGCTCGATCCATTCTAGTGCCACCGCTATTGGAATAAGCTTTGTTAATTTGTTTTTTTAGATTTTTTAGTAGAAACGCTGTAATTTGTTCATTTATAAATATTTTTCGACCAAATTTGGAGGGTAGATGTCAAAAATCTTCATCTATAAATTTGCAAAATATTTGTTCAAAATCTTGAGTTTTAACGAAGTTATTGAGATTTCGCTAGGGGGATTTTTTTTTGCTTCACCCTGTAGTTCGTGTTTGGCCTGTGTGTCATGGAGGCCTGCAGTAACATACACTATAATAATAAATTACATACATTTATCAGAATAACTTATGGCGTGTAACCGCGCCTATATATTGGCCATAAACAGTAGACACGTGTACAGATACAACCGAGACCGCTATAGGCCTATGTTTCTGTTTTTCTGCCCATTTAGTAATGTGTGAGTCAATTTATGTTTGGCATGCATGCAACAGGGGCCTAATTTATATGGAAAATTTCAAGTATCGGACGGGTAATAGGCCTAACTGAGATATTGCATATTGTGCGTTGGTCCTAGTAGAGTCTTGATTCCCAATTTGGACAGAACAGAAATATATTAATGTAATATCCAAACAAGACTGACTAGACTTACTGCAGCCCTATAATACACTGGACTTACCGTAAAACAGTAGGCCCTTAGCAATACTTAGGCTACTTTATAGGCCGAATACACTGTAATATACAGTGAAGCAATACTCACTGTTTGGGTACAGTGAGTATTGCTTCACTGTACCTATTATTAGGTACAGTGAGCAATACACGGTACCTAATAATTGCCCTACAGTATGCCTAGTGTACAGTACGCATGATCCGCCTTTTACAGCTGTTTGTCTTTGTGTATTGCTTAAACGTGACAACTACCCATGTTTGACATATTCGCCAGGTGGCGCTATTTATAATATTACTCCCCACTCCGATTATTCGTTTCGTTGGGAACGAGAATTATTTATTAGTATGCTAGCGCACAATGTAGGCCTAGGGGAGAAACTCTTAATTTGTCCCATTCCTTAATTTGGACCACCATTGTTTTTCGCAGAAAGATTGAAATATGGAATATTTCAATATTAAGTATAAAATATAATAACGGATATATAGAAAGTAGTCTTGCAGAGAAAAAATAAGGTTAAATCAAGGATGGGTTAAATCTTAAAAATGAATGAAACTGAGACATGAAATCTGTTCTACACATTCTTATTATAAACAATCAACAAATACTACCAACTTCGCCGCAAAATATGAATAAACTTAATGGCCTAAATTTTGAAATCTACTAGATCATTTTTTTCCGAAACTTAGCATGTCTAATGAGATTGAAGAAATATTGTAGAGCTGCCATCTATTAACGAATCTTGATGGATTGCTTCGCTAGAAGTCCTTAGTATGACGTATTGGAGGATTTCACGGACATCTTAAAACCAGTCGTCCGGTGATTCCTAACAATGGACAGCTTCCGTTGATTAGGGATGCGCCAAATATAAATTCCTGTTGTGCTCAATGCTATCAATTCTATAATGCGGATTATCACGTGAATTTAAATTTTTAAACAGATTTTCGTGTTTCGTTTTAGATTTCAGATTTTATTAACGAAAAATTTGTTATTTAATTTTGGTTGCAAGAGAAATAGCAAAATTATGGCATGGCTCTGCAATTTATGGGTTATAATTTGTTAAGCACAACCTACTTTCTCGCACACAGATAATAACAAGATCTTACAGCCCAAGATCTTGACCCATTAACAATGCCTTGCTGTTATCAAAATTGACGTTATCTCTTCAAGAGAAAAACATAGTTACTGAGATGCTTACAATTTGTCTTCTTCAGTAATTCCTTTAGTTGCCTCTTACCTGCAATTATCGGTTGATGTGTTCTCTATATTCCGTGCTCAATACGGTGAAGAGTGTACTGAAAAATATATTTATAAATAAAATAAAATATACCATTGAGAGAGTTTAAATGCACTTACCAGGGTAGACGGTAACAGTAATATATGCAGTGTCAAACATGACGTCATTGCTGCTCTCAAATTTGTTCCCTCTAATACTACTCCACGTTCCTTTGCCCTCTTCAGGCTTATCCTCCATTTCATTTCTTCCTCCAGATGAACTTCTACCAGCATCCATATTCTTACCATTGTCTCTGTTCTTGATTCCTTCCATTCTGCTGCTACCCCAGTTGCTGTCAGTTTTGTCGTTGCTGCTACTTCTGCTATTGCTATTAATCCTGCTATTGCTGCTACTTCTGCTGCTGCCACTGTTGCCAACATTGCCATCACTGCTCTTGAAACTGCTTAAAATGTTGCCACTGTCACCATCGCTGCTTTTAATGCTGCTACTCCTGGAACTGCTGCTGCTCTCAGTGTTTCTGACATTGTTGCTATTGTTGCTAATGCTGCTGCAGGCGTAAACGCCGCCATCTTGTGAACGACTGTTACGTATCGCGAGAACGCTTATCACACGTTGTCCCTCTGCCTTACGCGTGATTATCAACCCTCCTGCCGCGTCTGAGTTCAGTATTCTACCATCTTTCCACCAATTTACTTCCAGTGGAGAAGTGGAACGACCGGATGCATTGCACACAAGATGTACTGGAGAGCCAAGCATTACGTATTCCGTTCCAGTTATACCAATGGCTGAAACGAAATTACACTTAATTGGATACACAAGTTAACAAGAGTATAAATGCATTATGTCTGCTTATTCATAAATGGTGTTGTTCTAGCAATCTGACAATTATTTTCTAATTCTGTAATTCTGGAGGGGCGAGGTGGCAAATCAAGGAGGGTATCCCCCACCCAGATTTGATTTTTTGTCAAATAAATCAGCATCAAATGCGCATATGTCTCTCGGCCCCTCGATTTACCTGCGCCCCTCGTTTAAACCTGCCCCCTCCCCCTAGATACAAATTGCATGTACTCCCCCCTAAAAAATTATAATTAAACTGACGTTAGGCCAACCGTTACTGACTATTGAATAAATACCCGAACTATGGTCTAAAAAGCTGTTGTAGACCTGCTACGGGAGAGTGAGTAACCAATTTATTAGTTTGACTAAATTAAATGTTATACTATGATTTATTAACAATGTTGCTAAAATTCATTTTCCGCACCGGAGTAAATTTACCACATCAGCTATAATCTCCTGCTATCCCGTCCGTTCTAACTCCGGCTGTATGTTATTCCCAGGATATGACGCCGAACAAAGGATTGTCAATTTACGGATGAAATGGAATGACAGAGAGGTTAAAAGTATTTACTGAACTGGCCGTATACTAAGCTTCGATTCAGGTTTTCAAACATTGTGTAGTGCTGAGAGGACATTTGTGAATTATTATAGAAGAGATGGACAAATGGTATGATTTGTTTCAAATCTAACTTTAACGAAAATTACTAGAATAAATATTTATAGTAGTATAACAAGGTCTTGAGTTTCTCATTAATGTAGAGAAGTTCAATTTCAATCAATCAATCAGCAGCTTTTATATATCGCACTCTTAACTTGAGTCTCAGAAGCGCTTTTGTACAGTGAAGGGTCGAGTAGCCTAGCCTGCCATAACCGATGTGGCAGGACCTCTGCTAATCTTAAATTTGAGCGACCAAATGGTCAAGTACACAGAAATCCCGGCGAGACCAATCAGTCCTTCACTGCGGCATATGCGTTAGTCGCCTCTCACGACACGTGCAGTTTTCGGTTGGTCTAGTCAAATTTTCCGGAATCAACACGGGACTGTTGATGCACAGATACAATTTGATGCGATTTATGAGATTGTTTGCTGCACAGATGAATACTTTTGTTTACTTATAAATTTGCTAATCATCATGAAACTTGTCTTTCCGGTTTGGAAGGCCTAGTTGGTAGAATATTGACGAATACGATGGAATCCAGGGATTCGAGTTCCAGCCGGGTCTGTTTCTAACACATCCTTATGATTTGTCAAAATAACAATGTCATAGTACCTCGAGCGGAATTTAACAGGGGTTAAACTTGCACGCACTACATTTTTCCGATTTAATAGCTCAGTCGATAGCACGCTTGCTCCATAAGCAGGATGTCACAGATTTGAGTCCAGTCGGATCCGTTTCTGACAGTATCCTTCGATACGGATAAATACTCCTCACATTTCGTTATAGTTTTACTCCATATAGGTAACAAGGCACGCCTGCACAACAGTGCACAATACATTGATCGTTAGAAGAAACTGACGCTGAATGGTATTTTTTGTTAAAATCACTATATACATTTCACTTTACATTTCACTTTTCTAGGCAGCATATGCAAATGAGTCGTACCTCTTCCATCTATTTATTATTGATCATTAGGCCACGGAGAGGCCATATATTCCAATGACAGAACTGCGGCCTCTAAATCACGAGATCGCGTTTCCGACTCTGAGAGTATCCATCAATATGGAAACAGACGTTAAACTCATTTTTACAGCTTTTTACTATAAAACTAACTTCGTATTTTCAGATGAACATCGTAGTAGTTGAGTTGATCATCCTTGGTATTTATCTGGCACTGATACGTTCCATCATCAGTTGATCTCGTGTCCTCTATCACCAGGTTCCATTCCTCCTGCTCCTGGTTTACTTCCACTGAGATCCTTGCGTCCAGCACAAAGGTTGACTGACCAATGGTCAAGGGATGGACATCCCCCTTCCTACGCCATGTCACCTATAGTAAGAAAAGCCTTAAGAACAATGAATGTTATATTTTGTCCAACAGGCATGATCAACGAAGAATGGATGGCCGTCTCCATTTCTACGTCAGATTTCCTAAAAACGCAAATGAATAAGTATTTGAACTTCATTCGACAGTCCATACGGAAATACAATTTTAATAAATAATCAAATAAAATTACAGTGGCACATAGGTGCATGGGTTTTATAGGTGCACGGGTTGCATAAGCGCCTAGATGGGTTCCATAGCTGCACGAAGTGTACGGTTCGATATAATCTCATAACTTAACAAGACAAGAATATGGTTAAAATGGCTGCCATAGAGTGATGACAGGTCTGTTTCACATGTGCACCTTTCTTTTATTAGCATTCTTCTTTATCTACAGGACGTTTAAAATAACAGTGGATCCCTAATTGTTTTTGGAATATTTTAGAAATCACTCTGTCTGAGGTATATATTCCAAAAACAACTATGGGTCCACTTTTTTATTACGCACCTTATTCAGTCTTTCTATTCATTCTCTATATGCAGCACATTGCATTAGAACAAGTGCAATTTGGTTGCACAAATCAAACCCCATTTCTCGGACACCACTCAGACACATAACATTGCTCGTTTCTCATGCTCATCCAGCTATAAACCAAATCCCACGAACCAGGCGCTGTCAGGACACTTACACAACTTGGCGCCTTTGAAGAATGGATTTCTGGATATTAGAAAGTACCATTAGCTGTGCGATAGTGGATGAAGCTAATAAATCTCTACGGACCGAGACGAGTGCCATCAATCATATGTTAAGAGAATCCAGACTGAACTTGCTCCATTGTGAAGTTAGACTCCTCGTGCTGTATGAGTAGCATGTTAATTTTTACACTACTCGTAATATTATCAGAATATTAAATTGATCACGTGGTTTCTCTCTATCTCTCTCTCTCGCTGTGTCTGTCTCCTCTGTCTGTCTCTCTCTCTTTCACTCTCTAACTCTCTCTCTCTTTCACACTCTCTCTCTCGCTCTCTCTCTCTCTCTTTAACAATGCACTGCCTAACGGCAGATCCATGGCATATAACTGTGTAGTCTGTACGCCATACTTTCATGGAGATAGTTTGTCTTTCTGAGCAGGGTCACCTCATCTTTTCTCAGTGATTGCGTTGGACGGCTTTCACATCTCACGAGCAGCTACTGATTTGTCAATTCTCAAACTGTGCCAGAGCCAACACTGTCAAACGGCTCTTTCTTGTTAAAATTTGGTTTGGCAGTTGAATAAAGTGATTAACAAACTATCATGTCGCTCCGAGGCGCAGTTGGCACTCTATTTAAAATTTAAATATTCTAAATGACAGAGAAATGGACTTATAGCTTTAGATTTCTGTATCCGCTTTTTTGACATTTCTTATAATCTTCAAACATTTATAAATTAACCTCACTTGTCTTTTAGCGTAAATAGGATTCTAGCATGGATGAAGGCTTTACTGCTGTCCAGAGAGCAGTAAAATAACTCTATCCACTGCTCTTACCTCTTAATTAAACAATTCATTTCAATTTAGTTCCTCGAATAGGATTGCACCTTTTTATTCAACCCAAGGGATTGACCGGTCAATATGTCATTTCAAATATGGGTCGCTTTAAGCGAAAATTGTTTGTTAGATGACTCCCAGTGGAAAATTAACCAATGTAGCTGCTTCTGCAGCGATATTTGGTTGATTTCAGGAATAATATTCTATATAATTATAGCAAATCAGGGCACCAGTCTGTTAATTAAAATCTAACGGGTCCGATATTGTTTCGTAGTGGAATAGTCTGGAAGGCAACTGGAAAACATCTCAGAATCAAATATGTTCCACGCTTGAAGGCATCCTAAAGAGAAGAAGGCGAAGTAACGGAGGGACTAAAACACCACAGCTGGCATCCTGGATGAGCAACAACAACAACAACAGAGTAACGGCAAAGCGCATTGTGATGGGCGAGAAGAGATAAATGAGCGAGTTAGTAGATTGCATATATGAGAAATTTGTTTATCGGTTCTGTCATCAGATTTTCTGGGAGAGCACTAAATAGACCCATTGTAGATAAACACTATAATAAATGCGCATTTTATATTATAGATCTTTGTATTTCTTAAGAAGAAGAAGAAGAAAAGAAGTATTTCTTAACATTTTTATACTGGTCTATTACATCAGAAATAAATTATACGTGTGCTCAACTCACGATGAATTCCAGTTTTAACGACAGTGGAAGTAAGGCCACTGCTGTGTTTTCAAATAATAATCAAATTCAGAAAAATTTATCGGGGCATTAATTTTCTTCTCACGATTTCTCTTTTCAAGCCACTAGTGATAATTATTGCTGTGCATGAAGCTCAACCGGATATCTAGATATAGACCTACCTTCAACTGTTACTTCAACTGTTTCATCTGTTTCTTAGAACACCGCCAAAAACAAGGGATGCGGCAGAAAGACAAAGATTAAATGTTTCGCCGAATCACCCTATAATACTTCTACTAATTATACTACTTTATACTACTTTATACTACTTTATACTAATACTTTAATAATTAATTGATGAATACAACAAATACCAATAATTAATTGATATCAAATATCTATTACCAAAGAGTGCATTGTTTAAGAAAAAGTTGTTAACGCTATAAATTTCAGGCGGGCGCGGATTTAGGGGGGCCGGGGGGCCGTGCCCCTCACCCCCCTCGAGCCGAGGGGGCCAAAAAAAAAGTGAATGTAAAAAATGGGTAAATTTGTGAAAATTGTGCATAAAATCCGCATAGTTTGCCGTTTTGGCCCCCCCGGGACCCCCTCGATTTTGCCTGGCCCCCCTCATTTTTTTGCTTTTCCCCTCCTTAAAAAAATACATGTAGTTGGCCTCCCCCCACCCTCAAAAAATCCTAGATCCGCCACTGGAGCCGATAATAATATGGTTAACTATAGTAGTTTATGGTACAATAATTAAGTTCTGGCTCCGTGTGACGCTGAGGGTGCTTTCGGATTTGATTTATATTTTTACGATGTTTGAAAATATTACTTGCAGATTTTAATCGTTTCATCAACTTAAGATTTCCAAAATGTTCCCAAAAGCTATTAGATACAAAAATATAAATTTCGTATTTTTAACTTACTCAAACCATGCAGGTGTGAAACGTTTCTTCAAATAGGCCTACTCAATTGACATCTAGAGAGAAACGGTTTGATGGATCACAAGTTGCACTATTTAAGATGCATCTCTAATAGCCAAAGAGAGCTTCTACAACAGTGGGGTAGGTTTGAGTGTATTTGAATTCTCCGACCTGAAAGTCGTTAGGCTTCTTAACTTATTAGGCCTCTATAACCGCAAAGTACTGCAATAATAATTGAAAGAAACTTGAACGTATTTTCAAGAGCCGACTAAACCAGATACTGAGTAAGGAAAACAACCATAAACCATTACATTGCTTGAACAAATGTGACGTCCCTGATATCGTCGTCAGATGATGAGACGGGCGTTAAATCCGTATTGTATTATATTGCTCTATGCATCATTTTAAGTTTTAAAAAGCAAAGCCTTTGTTATGCGATTACTATTGAGTTGGTCGATGGTGTACTAATTAAGAAGCGAGTTTTTGGACATTGCAATGGAATTATTTTTCATTAGACTTACCATTTGGGAGAGCATTGGATAGATAGATGGTGCTAGGTACACGTACTAGACACTCCGAGTTTTTGTGGTTCTTGAAGAAAATGAAGTGAGAATTAGCGACGGAGCAACGTATATAAAAAGCGGCGAGAATTAGCCGTGGAGCTACAGATGTGAGGGTGAATGGAACTGGAAGCATAAATCGTATGGAGAAAGTGCGTGGAGTGAATGCCAATAAAGAGCGCTCTCTATCTGCGAGACTAATTGCATATTTACGGCACTCTCAGTCACTTCCCTGTCGCACAGCCACTGCGGGATATTAGTTGGAAGACATTGCACAAATTCATCCTGGCATCCTAATCGTGCCATTAGAGGTTGAATGGCTTCCTCCTGCTGGAGTGAAGTAGGCTGTGTCTTAATTTAACCTTCTCAGAGAGGACGTTTGGCAGCAGTTATCACGAACGGACCTTAATTCTTCGGCGATAAACTTTGTGTTTTGAGAGTAATACTTGTCATTTATTTGGCATTTAGGAAAGGCTGACTATAATATAATTCGAAGAACACATGCTCAAAGAAGTTACTGTAGACTAACTTAAAAGTTTATACATTTTGATTCATGGTCAACAGTTTACTGCAGTCGATTAGTCGATTGATATTGCAATGAGTGTACTGAAATTATTCATCAGTATCCTTATTCATATTAATTCAAAATGAACATTATTTAAAGCAATTAGAGATAGAGACAGAGAGACACAGAGAAAGTGAGAGAGAGAGAGAGCGCGAGAGAGAGAAAGAAGGAGATAGAGAAAGAGAAAGAGACAGAGAGAGAGAGAGACAGAAAGACGGACAGACAGACAGAGACAGAGAGAAGAGAGAGAGAGTGAGAGAGAGATAATGATAGAGAGATAGAGACGGGTAGAAATACTGTAAACAGTATAAACAAATAAAATATAGTAAAAACAAGTTTTTAATTAAAGCTTTAATTTAAATGCACTAAAAAGTATAAAATAATCTTTTCGACATCCTAAGGCACTGCATTCCAAGAAGTCCCCATATAACAAAAAATAAAAGCGTGGGGAATTATCCTAAAAGCTATCGACTATTCGACTAAGACGAAAATGAACTTTTCTACATCCATTCCCACGCTTTTATTATTTGTTATACGGGGACTACTTGGAATGCAGTAGCTTAGGATGTCGAAAGATTATTTTATACTTTTTAGTGCATTTAAATAAAAGCTTTATTTTAACATTTGTTTTTACTATATTTTATTTTAAACTTTTTAGTTTTTTCTCGCCGCCGATGGTGCCTTTGCACCATCAGCTCTATCACTAGAAAATATTGTGTTGCATTGTGAACTACACATGTGTGCAAATTTTGAATGCGATCGGATATAATGGAAGTGCGGAAAAGATTAGATTAGATTAGAAAACTTATTTTGCTCGTCGATGAGAAAAGATTAAAAGATGAAAGATGAGATTAGAAAACGTATTTTGCTCGTCGCCCGAAGGCACCATCGGTGACGAAAATCAGATCGCATCAGATCGCCTACAGGAAAATATTGCATTGTCATCGGGAATACGTATGTGTGTCAAATTTGGAGACAATCAGAGCAGTGGAAGTGGGTCAAATAGACGTTGCAAGATTTCGCCCTAACATACTGTACATACATACATACATACATACATACATACAAACAAGTGAACCTAAATAAAAGCTATTAATAAAATGACAAGTATTACCACATAGAGGACCGATATAAACAGAGTTCTTCATGTGTGGATTCTACTAGTATAGGCTACCATAATTATTATGTGAATGCAGAATAAGTAAGTACTGATAGGAACTTAATTGTGGTATGTTGTAGGTCAGGCTACACCTCCCTGTACAAAGTGCTTCTGAGACATAGTTAAGAGTGTGCTTTTTAAAAGTTATTGATTGATTGTACATTGAGCAAGCGCCCAACCCTTCATGCAATGCAATACAATACAATGAGAATTTAACGTCCGGTTCCTCAACCGAAGACGATATCAGGGACGTCAACATGGCGGCCAGTAGTTACTCCAGCTATATGGAAACCTCCACGAGGTGGTGTTATTAAGGAGATTTACATCCAGGGTCCAGGAGCAGAGAACTCCTTTCTGCATAAATCCTTGCCCTATGTCGTCAGCTACAATCGTTTCCGGAATTTAATAGGTAAGCTTTCTTATATAGCAAATAATTATTGGTCAGAAGATGCGTGAAGATGATTGTCACAGCTCTGTATTGAGTCAGCGTCTGTTGTTTCATAAATTATGACATAAACTATAGTATCATCATCATAAATACAATAATTTGTTATGGTTAGATAATGTATATCCAGGAAACTACTCACATTTTAGTGGAAATTTCGATCATATATGCCTAAAACTGATGCCAAGTAATCAAGAGAAGTTGGATGAGATTACAATCCGGGGCCCGATATATTGAGTTCATACTCAAGACACAGGGTCACGGGATCTATAAGCTTACTCATCCAATTTCTCTTGAATGGCAATTTGGCATCAGTTTTATACGAAAAATACCATTGTAATAATATAATAAATTTTATAAATAAGTACGGTACTTTTGTACAGTACTTTTCCGGATAACCGTTGTATGTGAAGGACACCAATTTAATTGAAAAAAAAAATTAAACAACATACAATTTTACCAAATAATATTATTTAAACAGTCTATCTATCTATCTATCTATCCAGTGCTCTGCCACGAAGCAGATTCAAGGCACAAATTCGTACTCACAATCAACTATTGCGCTCTTTAATGAGCACACCATCGACCAACTCAATAAGTCCGTCTCATCACAAAGGCTTTGTCTTTTCCACATCTAAAATGATGCCTTTGTTCAAGGAGGATATAGGTTTCTGAGGTGGTTTACCATTGCCTTCCTCAGTATCTGCGTAAGTCGGCTCTTACGAAACACGTGCAATTATCGGTTGGACTATTCTCAAATATCCCGGACCAAACACGGGCTATCACAACAGTAGCTTTGGTTAAATCTATATATTGGTGATACATGTATAATTGTATAAGTTTATATAATTACCATTATATCTTTATATGATCGTTATATCTTTCATGATCGACGCTTTTAAAAACTGTGTCGATTGTAACGTCAGATTCGCCTCAAATTTCTCTATCATATTCTATTATGGGAAACACTAATAAGTACTCCAGAGATCAATCATGCATGCTAATCAATCAATGAATCTCATCTCTCGGTCTCTTAGTTCACTGGCTAACAGGAGTTTCATGACCTCTGACTTTATAATCGTATGCCATATTTGCTTGGATATAATTTTATATTCTGAGATGGGTCTCCATATCCTTCTGTTGGTTTATTCTCAAGCTTGCCTGAGCCAGACGGTCCAACAAAGTTTAAGTAAACGCCTTTATATCACATTTAACAAATGCATTCGATTAGAGAAAACATGAATTTGAGTCAATTTCTATATATATTTCTAAGCAGTGCAAGCACGTGTCGTTGGTCTATTCTCAAGTTGCAATGATCCAAAAAGAGACGATGTAGCTAGGTTATATGTATATTTATAGACCTATTTCTCGATATTGGTTCCCGGGGACTGTTGGATCTTGAGATTTGACCAACCACATGCTGCGCGTGTTGTGTGGAATTCTTGCCTACTAACGCAATCACTAGAAAAGACCACGGAAAACCTCCTCAGAAATCTTCACTCACCGGGAATATCGCATCCTTCAAGTAAGATAAATTCAAAGCCTTTATAATAGGATGAACTTGGGTTGCTCGCTGGTGTGCTCATACATCGAGGAGCTACATTGTAGACTGTGTTGGAATGCGTATTGTGTAACTTGTGCCTGTTATGTGGCAGGGCCCTTGATATATATAAAGGTTTAAGCAGAATTTCACACTAGTTTCCCGTCCAGATGCCACATCAATGACGAGCGAGCCCTGGAAATCGAACCGTGAAACAATAGAACACTAGTCGGACACTTATCCAATATGCTAGCGATATAGATTGTTATAGTTGTAGGTATATTTATAAATATAAGATTTGTCTATGTCTAGAACGGAAGCAGAAGCCATGTAGAATTAAGGTCGACGGACGAGTTGATCTTTAGCGGAGATCTATAGGAAGTCTTCTGCCCGATTATATCGTACATCACAGATATTTAATTAATAGAATGCTTTATTGAAGTCGTTCCGTAAAGACTTCGGCAAATTTTGTCGAGATATGTGCAGAACATCGAGCAGATTTGAAATTCTCGGTATAACCAATTTGAATTGCATGAATACGGTGTAACCTTGAATAAATTCAAGCTTCTTAAAAAGGTTTACTCCTATAAACTACAGAGTAAGAAAAATGTAGCCTTTCCTTAAAATTAAATATTTAGCGAATATTTAAATTATCAATCAATCAATCAATCAATCAATCAATCAATGCCATACTTATAATACACTGTGTACAACGTACACCGTACACTTTCGAACAGCTCAAATGAACAGTATGTGAGAAAGCGAATATTTACCTCGCCGGTCAATGGCCGCAACTGATATTCCGAAACCTCTGAAATATTTTCACATAATTTATGTCTAGTACACAGGACCATTATAAAATGTCCATTGGCCATCACAACCCGAAGGGGATAGCCACCTTTCAGATATACTTGCAGTTCTCGGTTTGTCAATATTCATAAATTATCAGGTCCATGATAAATCTAAATAGCTGGTATTAGTTTAAAAAAGTTACCACTTCCAAATCCTTTATTTTCTTGTCAGTCTGTGTTTCACTCCATCACAATTGCTCTAAATAATAATAATAGGCCTAATAATAAGCGATTAATTATAGGGTTAATATAATTTATCGTCCGTTCTTTCATCCAGTGATGATATCAAGGTCGTTGTGCTATAAGGACTTCCCAAATTCAGAGAAATAAGACCAAAACACA
The DNA here is from genome assembly GCA_034695365.1 of Enchytraeus norvegicus. Classification (NCBI taxonomy): domain Eukaryota; kingdom Metazoa; phylum Annelida; class Clitellata; order Enchytraeida; family Enchytraeidae; genus Enchytraeus; species Enchytraeus norvegicus. The sequence goes on along the minus strand of JAQFZF010001787.1, from coordinate 120 downwards.
GTGCAAATCCAGATTGCCAGTATAAACCAAGAAAACTGGAGTTTAAAAAGTGAAGAAAAAACTTTTTATAGCACTATTGCATAACGTATATAGAGGAGACTGGGGGCCGTGTCCCCCCCC
>JAQFZF010001786.1:0-13432 GCA_034695365.1 Enchytraeus norvegicus | reverse complement strand
TCCATATGTCTACACGTCTCCATTTGTAGCCATTTGTTATAGAAGGTAGATGCGCTTAATTTTATTGATTTATAATTCCTCATCATAAAAAACATCACTATATTGAAATCAGCGCATTGTAAAAATTGTAGCAAGAGTAAAGATTGGCAAGTTGTCACAGAAAGAGCTTTACTTAGCTATCTTAGCTTTACTTAGCTCTTTTGCCATGTTTATGCAGCTATACCGTGTTGGTCCCGGCCCCGATAAACTTGAGAATAGACCAACTGAAAACTGCACATGTTTCGAAAAAGCCTACTAACGCAGATATTTTTATACTTAGGAAAGCAACGGGAAACCGCCTCGGAAGTCAGAATATTATATATTCCCAATAAAACTGTTACAATTTAGGTGTGGTAAAGCCATAGCCTTTTTGATGGGATCAACTTGATAATCGATGGAGTGCTTATTAGTGAGCGGGATAGCAGACTGTGTTCCAGAAGATGTACCTTGGACCTGCCATTTGGCAGTGCACTAGAGATAGAGATACAGTTATGCTACTACGCAACCATTCACATGCTGCATCTGTGGCAGCTCATTTACTTCAGGCTCTCCTATGGGACATGGAATGATCTTCTTTCCTTATAAACTACACCCACAATGACCATTGACCATAGCGACACTCAGCACTACTATAAAACAGCTCCAAACAATTCTTTTTCCTGATATTTTATAGCCAACGAAAATAGCATATAACGTATTGCATATTAGGCAGGCTGCTTCGAATTATTACAATAATTTGACAGAAATACGGGCTGACTAACAGAAGTTTAAATTGAACTCCGACTCGGCGATCTGTTTTAAACTGCAACAACAGGTCGCTTTGTGGAATGAAGCTATAATAAGATCCAATTTCTGTGACGGTTGTGGGCGATTGTGTTGAGTCGTCTTAAAGAGAAGCCTTGTGCTTCTGAACCTTGACGTTAAACACACTCAAACCTACCTCATAGAAGGATGCTCCCAGAAAAATTAATTCGATGCATAAACAAAACTATTTAATATTTTATCTTTTGCCGAATTTTTCAAGGCCTGCGGCTCTTTCCGCAACTAATGACAATTGCTAATGATAAATCGCCCGTATTTAGAAACCAAATATCGCATTCTTTCATTTAAGTTGAAGATATAGTACTATACAATAGAGAAAGATATTTTATATCGCCACTATTTACCAGTATCTCACAGGCGTACCGACGAGACCATCCAACCTTAGGTTGTTTCACTGTGCTTAACGTCAAGATTCACAAGCTGCTCAACCCAATCAAGCATCTACCATCGAAATGATCCATCAATCAATCAATGAGGATTTAACGTCCGGTTTCTCACCCGAAAGCGATGTCAGGGACGTCCCAAGCGGGATGTGCAACTACAGGCAACATCCAACCACCAGAACACTCCTGCAAATGCACAAACCGAAAGAGAAAGTGAGATTCAAAACGGTGCAAGTCGGTTATCCAAGGCAAGAAATCATTTAGAGCAGATCTAGGGTGGGAAGAGATGAGTTTTGAGCTTGCCCTAGAAAGTTGTAATGCATGTACAAGATCGTAAATCTTGTGGCAAATAATTCCACAGTGTTGGAGCAGCATAAAACAAAGATTGGTTACAACTTATTACTCACTCGAAGCAGTCCATCACCGTTTGGAGTGAATATTAATATTTTCCATCACGAAGCGTACTGGAGCTAAACTGTGAGGTAGCTATAGCTTAACCAGCTATATGCTAAGTTGCTAACGGTCAAGGAATGAATGTGCAATTGTGCATGTTTATATTTTCACGAGTATCGTAGCTTCACGGATTCATTTAGTAACTCAATACTCTTGATTTCAAATGTATCTTGATACTTTCGTAATATATCAGAGCAACTTTGCATTCGATGCCAAACAGTTTGAATTATGGATCGAATATGGGTCTTAAGCAAGCATCTGATGCTTCCTGAGCCTGAGATGTTATGTTATGTTATGTTATGTTAATTTGAAGTATGTTCTGCACATAAAATTGTATAATCAATTCTCCTCTTTACATAGTATATAATTCGTCGTCATCTATCACATGCTCATATATTGCCAAAATGCAAAACAATTATTCCTTATAAATAGAATGTCTCCACTCTCTACGAACTGAAGATTGTGGCATTTAGGAATCCCAATCTAAACATTGAAACTTCTACAAGAATCTGGGGACAACAATAAAAGCACTAACATAAATATTATTCATGGCTGAATTCAACGTCTATTTCCGTATCGAAGGATACTGTCAGAGACTGACTCGGCTGGGACTCGAACCGACGCGCCGAACTAATATACTTGTAAAGCAGCCTCGAAGACCGGTCACCAGCATTGAAACTGCTCAAGAAATAATGGTTACAAAAATATTATTCCGCTTAGATTGTTGTTTTGTAGTCGTGTTGCATCCGGTAACATAAGAATAGACCAACCGAAAGCTGCACGTGTTTAGTAGAAGCCGACTAACGCAGTCACTGGTTCTGAAGACCCCTCAGAAACAAAATTGTCTCCAAGAAGATATGACATACAAACTCTACTGTTATATGCATGGACCTGCCGTTGGACAATGCACTGAGAGAGAGAGAGAGATTTTGACATTTTTGTACATAAAGCATTCGGTTGATTTATATTATCCACACGATCTCAAGATATTGCCGTATGCGGCAGTGGAATGAGTTATTGACAACGATTATTCAATGCTATGCTGAGACTCCAAGCCCGCCTCTACTGACAGAAATATTTACGAGAATGTCTGCTCGCATTAATTCAAGAGCTATTGCTCAACAGTCCGTCAAATCCTGCCATCCAATGTCCATACCAAAGCTTTAAGCCGTCAGTCAATCAATGAGGATTTAACGTCCGGTTCGTCACCAGAAGGCGATGTCAGGGGCGTCAGTTGAACTGTGATGAAATGAAGACGAAACTTTAATGAAACTTTAATTTTACAATGTCCCTGACATCGCCTTCGGATAAGGAACTTTGCTAAATCTTCATTGATTGATTGATTGATTAATGTAGTTTTCTTATACGAGTAAATGACGTATAGAATTCCGTTATCTGCAATTCTTCAAATTTGTTCAGCATGGATTCTTCTAGTTTCTCATCATTGTAATATAATAATGTAATAGAATGTCCAGTGTTGGATTCGAGAAACTTGAGAATAGATCAACTGAAAACTGCACATGTTTCGTAAAAGCCGACTAACGCAGATATTTCAAACTGAGGAAGGCAACGGGAAACCATCTCGGAAGTCAGAATATATATTCCCCAAGAAAAAAGTTTACATTTTGGGTGTGGTAAAGGCTTTTTTGGTGGGATCAACTTGATGATCAAAGGGGTTCTCATTGGTTAGCGTGATAGCAGACTGTGTTTCAAAAAATGTACATTGGACCTGCCATGCGGCAGTGCACTAGAGCGAGAGAATAGAATATAATCATAATATTTGACTGGACCAGTACAGAGTGGACAGAGTGGACACAGTGGACACGTTGTTATAATTATACTCATTATATAATAAACGAATTATACTCTTTAAAAGATATACAAAAATTACGACAAATAAATAAATGCATATATGCAATAGGTGCATAAATAATAAGGAAATAAAATATTCGTTAAAATATTTCCGTCTAATTGTAGCCCTATGCGCAACAAAGGTCTCTTCGCTTCGCTGTAAATCATAAAGAACTTACCTTGGTTGTAGAAACATGATATCCTAAATATTAGTGTTTTAAGTATCCAAGATTGTGCTCATATTCAGTTTCAATATATCTAGTGATTTTATAGACAAAACATTGCAGATCTCCTGTTACATCTATTTATCCAATATGCCATTCGATCCTTCAATATTCTTAAAACAATTTCATAGATGAAATGTTATTAGATTTGGCAACTCCACTCCTAAATATTTATTGTTTTTCTCTATCCTTTCTAACACTCTTCACATGAGACGAGTAGAGTTGATAGACAGACAAAATATTAATATTATCCCCATTATTCCATTATTCGCGATGATCTGTAAAGTTGCACTAGTACTTCTATTGTATACTTTTCTATTTCAGAGATAAATGGCTTTACCTAATATCCAATATATATCCAATATTCTTAAAAAGTAATACTGTTTGAAAGTGGGATAGAGGCCTACTTATAGTACTTAATATTCACATAAGTTCTTCAATAAACCAAACAAATTTTCAGGGTAAATTTCAACATCCTCGTTATGCGTTGAAACATAGGTTAGCATGCACATTTAATAATGATTAATGAAGCTGTATAAAATATTACTGTCTTAGATTGTTAATTATTTTCACTTCATTCATATTATTTGCGATTCTCTTATAATCAATTAACATATCATTATATATGCAATCCATACTCGAATGGAATCGTCTAGTTAGCTACTATCTAATTTAAGATGTAATTCATTAATATACCAATATCGAAAGCGCTTCAACAATATTTTCGCAATAATCATTTACATTCACAAAGAGGCTTCTGCGTTCCTGAATTATGCGATATTATATAACGTCTGTGATGCAGCTAAGACTAAGCCGACTTGTATTCGATACTCTTATTTCCACTTCACTTGCTCGTAATCTGTTGCAAGCTAGCTTATACACAGCCGGCAATCCCGTCGCCTGGGTTTTATTGGCAAACTTGCACACATGGAAGAGTCGCGCTATATTTAAGAAAGAGAGAACTGTAAAAATATTATATGCCACAATAATCTACTAATAATATTATGCATTTTGTATGTATTGCAATACAAAACAATATAATATGGGGTTATCGTTCATTTCATCATCGTACGACGATATCAGGGACGTCTTCAACAGCACACCCAATACCAACTGGTCCACTCAAAAGCAGTTAGCAAGTAACAAGTGCTGACAGAGAACAGGAGTCAACGCTGGTCAAACACGATTCTAGTCCATTCATCAATAAACCGACAATAATTACTAATGTTAATTACTGATGATGCTATTTTATCATATCTAGCCTGTTACACAATGCGTCTGTAATGCTGATTTTGCTAATAAACAGTTACTGGTACCACACATGTTGCAATGAACAAGCGCTAATTTAATTCAATCTCAATTGAGGTCCTTGAAGGCTATCACCAATCAGTAGCAGGCCTATAATTTTAATCATTGACTCACAGAAACTAACTATTCAGTCAGAGAGAATACATGTATTTGTGATGAAAATTATACAAAGGGTGACAAAATTCATATCAATCAATAAAACTGTAGCAGTATTGAGGAAGAATGGTTATGTAAGTAACGTCTGGTGCCTTTAGTTTCTCCCGGTTGGATAGTCTAGAAGGTAGCAAGCTTGCCTGATAATTATATTTTTGATGACACGGGCTCGAGTCCCGGCTGGGTCCGTCTCTGACAGGATTTTTGGGTACGGGAACAGACTTTAACATAACTATGTGTACAGCTTTACGTTTGACTAGCTCTTATTAAGAAATCGACTCTTTAATCGTGAGTGTGGTCTTCATGAGAGAGATATATAGTAGTAAACATTGAGAAAGAATTCTTACCTTTGACATACCGTTTGACAGTGCACCTAATAGAAAAAGATTCAAATGTAATTTCATCCGTGTGCATTGACCCATGTACAACACTGTGTATGTTCAAATGTATGTGTGGCAGTTCCATTGAGTGCGTGATCAAAATGCTCTTTTAGTGTAGGGGTGTCTAGAGAACATGTTCAGTTAGATCGTTTCGGTCAGTTCATCGTATGTTTTCAATATCCGCCTCGCTATCTTTCCACTTATACAACGTTACGTGAACTGGAGTACTACACCAGCACGCAAACATTATGCAAAGGCCTAAATAACAAAATAATAAACTTACAGTAATCAAATTCACAACATAAGCGTGAAATCGACCTTAGAATAATAAACGTGAATTATGAACGGCACGAATAGAACGGAATGATTGATTGATTGATCTATCGATGATTTATTGATTGAATACTTGATTGAATAGGAAAGACGGCATCATATCCCTGAATCGATTTGCAAACACAAGCAACATACGCTTCGGAGACTTAAATTAAGAGTGCGCTACATAAAAGCTTCTGATTGATTGATTTCTTGATTTCTTGAAAGGGGCCTTCAGCCTCTATCAGATACTATTGCGCAATTTAAATCCTCAACCTCTCGGCGAGACGATTGTCTTTTTGACGTTAAATCAAAAGCAATAGAAGCATGGGTGGAGACATAGGAGGAGTCCGGGGGTCGGAACCCCAAAGTTTGAGTTGAGGGGGCCAACGTATCTTTGACCCCCCTCCCCCGCAAAAAATGAGCTTTTTTAGCTAAAAAATGAGTTTTATGAAGACTCCTATGTATTATTGTTGCACCAATGACTATTGTTTGTGTCCCAACATAGGTGAGACAGAAATGGAAAAAGACAGGGAATCTCTTAAACAATTTGAGCCCCCAAATTTTTTAACCCCGCCCCTCCAAAATTTGGACTAAGTCTCCGCCCTTGTATAGTGGGAGGGTGTCGAGGACGATTGTTTTGATTGTTTTTTCTCTGCCGGTACTGTACAGCAGGGACCCACAGGGATTCAGAACCTGCTAACAGCTCCAGTTGATACATTCAGCATTATCCTGCTCTCAGTGGAGGAGGGGTAAGGGAAAAGTGTGTGGCAAAACGTGTGTGGCAAAATGTGTTTGCCTATGTTATAAAAAAATTAAAATACAGTACAATACAGTGAGGATATAACGTCCGGTTCCTCACCCGAAGGCGATGTCAGGGACGCCTCAAACAGACTATGCAGTTGCAAGTAATTCTATTCCACCAGAATACACATGTCAATGCACGGACCGAAAAGAAAGCCCGATCTAAAACAATGCAAGTCCATTAATCAGGGCAAGGGAGTCTGATTAAACAGATCTAAGGAGGAACAAATTGGTTTTCAGCTTGCTCTGGAAGGTTGTAATACATGTACAATTTTTTTGTACATGATCGAAAAAATAACAACTGAATGCACTAAGCCTACGTTACAGAGTGAGTAAAAAAAATAAACCCCTAGCGAAATCTCAATAACTTTTTCAAAACTCCACATTTTTCATAAATATTTTACAGATGTCTAGAGGAGGATTTTTGACATCTACTCTCCAATAGCGGTTGCACAAGAATGGATCGAGCAGCATGGTTCGGAGTTCGGTAAGAAGGACGAGTGGCCACCAAATTCACGTGACAACGAACATCTCGACTGCCACGTCTGGGGAGAAATCTTGAGCTGTACAAAGTGTTCATTTCTGAAAGGCTAGGAGCACTCCATCAGGCACGGACAGAAAAAAAGAACTTACGCCACATGGAAAAATAACATGTCAAACATGTGTACAGTAGTCATGTGTAAAGCAATATACGAAAAAATCTTTTTAAACCCAACCAACAAGGCTAAAATCACGACTGTGCTGGAGGAAATCTGGGAAGATTAGTCACATGAGGCCATCGATCTGGCTGTACTTGCCTTCCAGAAAAGGTTACAAGCTTGCATTCACACAAATGGCGGTCACTTTGCACACCTACTCAAATAGAGTCGGCACCAACAACAAACGGCCGTCCTCAAAGCCACAATTAATTTTAAAAAATGAATGCCTGTTGAATAAGCTTTGTTAATTTGTTTTTTCGTTATTTTCGTAGAGACTCTGTAACTTTTTTGTTTTAAAATATTTTTTGACCAAATTTGGAGGGTAGATGTCAAAAATCCTCCTCTAGACGTCTATAGAATAGTTATTAAAAATCTTTAGTTTTGACGAAGTTATTGAGATTTCCGTAGGGGGTTATTTATTTTACTCACCCTGTAAATAGATGACTATCAGATATGAAATAGTTGATTTAGTAAGCATCTACATGTATGCACCTCAGTGGCTGACGTCTGTCACTTTAAAGTTATCGGACCATAATCAGCATCAAATTATATAAGTTAGAAGATAGAATACAAAATAAGGGGAAAGACACGCCTATTCGCCTAGCTGCATATATAGCTGTCAGTCCTGAACTAAATTGAACTTTCAAAGAGGCTGATTTTCTATTCATTAATCATGAGGATTTAACGTCCGGTTCCTCACCCGAATGCGATGTCAGGGATGACTATCAACAGGCTCTGAATCCAAAAGATGCATAAATTAACTTTTATAGCATGTGTTGACATTTATATAATCCATTTATTTTGTAAGTTAAGAATAGTCAACCAATCAACCAACAAATATGTATAAATTGTATATAGCTCACTCTTAACTAAGTCTCAGAAGCGCTGAGAACAATGACGGGTAGAGTAGATATGGCAACCATATGCCGCAATCGGTGTGACAAGATCACTTCTGCAATGGAACTTTATCAAATACACACATTACACAGTAAACTGTGGTTAGTGGGTGGACTGGTCATGGTTCTTGCTTGTTGGTCTTGATGTCAGAGGTCTCGATGGCAATTCTTCTCTCATTCATCTTCCATTGACGGCCGGCATTAGCAGAGCTGAGTATTTAATCATTGCTTCAGCAGAGCTCAGTATAACATCGAGTCATGGTCCGTCAGACCTCGGTATCTCAACTGTGCTCAGACTGCTCCAAGAATATCGCTAGGCCTACTCTTAAAACTGAAAAACCACTACATGTACTGTACATATATTCATCATGTTTTCACGTGTACGCCAATACAGCGGTATGTGTTACAGTAACACATACCGCTGTATTGGCGTACACGTAAAAATATGATGTACACACACATGCGATGAAATATAGGAATACGAACTGACTTATGAGGCTTCACTATCGATACGTACAGTCCCTGCAAGTACTTGTTTCAGTTTTTTTATCAATCGTTATACGTTCATCCTATAACGAGGTCCTAGGCTTTATGGCATTTTAACGGAATTATTGCCTTCATAAAGAAAATTAATGATCCGTTCTGTTTTTTCGTTGCCTTGTCTAATGCCCCTGTCTTATTCAGGTAGAGGCTAAATGATTACAACCAAATTCAACGTCGAATTCGCGGGCGGAAGGCTACATCAGTGACGGATGAGCCCTGAGATTCGAACCGAGAACCTATTAAGCCTGATTCATATGCTCAACCAACTACGCCATTGTAGTTTATACGACTTTTTCACGTTACAATAAATGAAGCATTTATTTTTAATAATGTTGGTACGTGTAGGTACAGGGTATTAGTTGGCTCCGAATGTCTTTATAGTGGAGCAAGTCAATTTAATTTTTTTTGGTTTTAAGCTACAGGTATTTACATGTAGGGCCTATAATGGCCCTACATCAATCTGTTTGTTCATTTATTTATTTATTTGATTTATTTATCAAATATACCTAGTGCTACTTTAAACAACAAGGAGCCAACTTTAACATTAGTTTCGCGAACTAACGGAACCGAATCAATTTTATTAACCTTTAGTGGATATTGCAATAAATCGAATAGACCCATTAATATTTGATCATACTCGGTGATTTATAAATGTATGGAAAAATATGCAAGCCCATTGGAAACATGAAATATGCTCATTATGATTGTGCGCCTTTTGGCAATGCCATAGTCACTCTATCCTTTGTTTCGCTATAAACTAACTCTATACTGCATTCTAGAGTCTATACTATTCTAGTACATAGAAGGAATTGATATTGGCAATAAAATTTCATTCTCTTGCATCAGTTCCTCCATTTTTCCTTCTTCTTCTCACCTTCTGTATCTTTCTCTTCTCTCCTTCTGATTTTGCGTCATCTACTTCTTCACGCACTCTCCTATCTCTCTCTCTCTCTCTCTCTCTCTCTCTCCGCTTGTTTTATACATTGTAGAAGTCCATAAAGGTACAATTATACTAAACGCACTCTGCATTATAAGCGATTCGCGGTCAATGCCGAACAGAGCAATAAACTGGTACTGCTCAGCTGTCGCCTAAGCCATCCTTTCACGATATTGTGCATTCCCTGCTACAAAATCTTTTACTGCTTCAAGAAAATCGTGTTCGTAGTCGTTAACTGGCTCAAATGTGTTGATGTAGGCGGGATGTGACCAGGCGACCAAATTCAGGGTCAGTATTTATTATATTACAAGGTCCATCTTTATTGTAATCTGTCTAATGTGCTGACAAACGGTAGGTCCACGGAGAAAAATTCTTTCAAAACTCTCCGTCATCATCCTTTCTTTTCAAAGCAATATAATATGTAGGCCCTATTGTACTTTCTTTGCAAGAAATCCATTGCGTTTTTTGTGTCTCGCTGTCTTAAATCATCCTATAAGATTTCCGTCCCTTTCGTTCATTAGACATACCCTCTACCACTTTTTTAATCATACATTCACCACGTACGACATGTACATGTAACTTATGTGTAAAAATAGCAATGCCACAATATTGAAAATGCACAGCAGTGTGTACAATTTTAGCCTTGTAGGCAAAGTGAAAATGATTTCGGGAAATATGTTGACTACCCATTGATGTGCGATTTTTGGCCGCAGGGATGTACCCTGTTTGTACCGTGTACACATCAAGAAGTCTGTACTTTCTCTAAGAAATGCTTTACAGTTGGAATATGGAGGCATGGTTCTTAGCTCAGCGAATAAAAGCAATAGTGTTACCATGGAAAGGGTGTCAAGTGTAAAAATTTTCTGATATCACCGTAAAGCGAGGAAAGATATCAGAGTAGGTTACTTTCAACAACATATAATTAGTAAATATATAGAGACATAGAGTCAGAGAGAGTGTGGGAGGGGGAGAGAGAGAGAGGAAGAGCTAGTGAAAGAGAGAAACAGATTCAGAGAGTCACAGAGTCGGACGGTGAGACAAATACTGTTAGAGAGAGAGAGCGAGAGAGAGGGGAGAGAGAGGGCGAGAGAAAGAAAGAGAGAAAGAGAGAGAGAGAGAGAGAGAGAGAGAGAGAGAATAGAAAGATGAAGACTTTATTCGGCTCATAATTAAATCACATCAACAATTAACACAATCAGTCACAAACTATTATTCAGCGACTATTCTCAGAACCATTCTTCAACAATGAAGATAAAAGTAGCCTAGCCTGCCATAAACCACAACCGATGTGACAGAACCTCTACTTGTCTGGAAATTGAGCAAACACAAAAGTCATGGAGAAGACCACTTTGTCCTTAAGTACTGCAGTATCTTCGTTAGTTGTCTTTCGCGATCACATACAGTTTTCAACCTAGCCAATACGTCAAAGACTTCATTCAACAACGTCTTATGATGAAGCTAACGTTTATTTAGTACTCGCCGGAAGTCTAATCATCATGACATTGTATTGTCAGCGATAGCTGTAGGTCAGCCAAGATGAATTGTTACAAAGGGTTAGCTAAAATAGATGCCAATCCAAAATTCGTGTGACTATTCCAGAAAAATAAAAAGTGAATAACTTTGCGTGAGCCCGTACGGTACGTCTCGCTGGCTTAGTGGTAGCGTCGCGGACTTACGAATATGATGTCCGGGTTGCGTTACGTTCAACCCCCGGTACAGCTGATCGGCAGTATATCGGAGAGTAAATTCTCCGATGACCCAATATATCATATCACTTAGCCCTCGTACAGGCTAGACAAGCTTGCTGTGCACAAGCTCGTTGTTACTGATATCGGTCTGTTGAACGACCGGAACAAAAGAGCTCGACATTAAGACAGATAGAAAGATATACAGGGTGAGTAAAAAAATAACCCCCTAGCGAAACCTCAATAACTTTGTCAAAACTCGAGATTTTTAATAAATATTGTACAGACGTCTAGAGGAGGATTTTTGACATCTACTCTGCAAATTTGTTCGAAAAATAATTAGGAATAAAAAAGTTACAGCGTTTATACGAAAACTCGAAAAAACAAATTCAAAGCTTATTCCAATAGCGGTTGCACAAGAATCGAGAAGCATGGTTCGGAGTTCGGTAAGAAGGACGAGTGGCCACCAAATTCACGTGACAACAAACATCTCGACTGCCACGTCTGGGGAGAAATTCTTGAGCAGTGCAAAGTATTCATTTCTGAAAGGCTAGGAGCACTCCATCAGGAATGGAGAGCAAAAAAATAATAATAATAATTGCGCCACCTGGAAAAATTACATGTCAAACATGTGTGCAGTAGTCATGTGTAAAGCATAATACGAAAAAAATCTTTTTAAACCCAACCAACAAGGCTAAAATCACGACTGTGCTGGAGGAAACCTGGGAAGACTTGCCACAAGAGGCCATCGACCTGGCTGTACTTGCCTTCCAGAGAAGGTTACAAGAGTGCATTCACACAAATGGCAGTCACTTTAAACACCTACAAAATAGAATTGAAATCAACAACAAATGGCCCTCCTCAAAGTCACAATTAATAACAAAAAGAATGAATCCTGTTGAATAAGCTTTGTCAAATTGTTTTTTTCGATTTTTTCGTAGAAACTCTGTAACTTCTTTGTTTATAAATATTTTTCGACCAAATTTACAGGGTTTATGTCAAAAATCCTCCTCTAGACGTCTGTAAAATATTGATTAAAAATCTTGAGTTTTGGCAAAGTTATTGAGATTTCGTTAGGGGGTTCTTTTTTTTATTCACCTGTATATAAAAAATAATAATAATAATAATATTGATTCTTTTTAGCCCAGGGTAGTTTACTGCCTAGGGAATAATTTAGAAAAATAATAAAAGTTTAACATCTGTTTCCTCATCCAAGGATGATGTCTGGGACGTCGAACAAAATATAACTCAATTTTATCATAGGTGGCCATCTCTAGTAGATTCTAAACCTTCTGAAGAATACTGGATGTATAATAATAATAGTAATAATAAAGATTTAACGTCCTTTTCCTCATACAGGGATGATGACAGGGACGGATACAATGGCTTTGATATCTAACACAGCTCGTCATTGTTGGATACTTTTAGAAGCATGCTCTATCTGCTTAGATTATAAACCCTAACGACATTATAAACCCTAAGCTGCTACTTCCTATTCTTCTAGTGCTTAATAAGTACTTCTTCATTTGTAATCAAAGAGACACCATTAATAAATAACTGCAGAAACAAAAATTATTATGACTGAATTCTGTTTCTCATTTGTTAATGGTTAATGATGTTAATACCGGATTTTAACTCAAACTGGTTATGGATTGTATAATAGTTAATAAAACCGGTATTTGATTCGAATACCAGTTACACATACACAATGCGTCAAGATTCCATTCCCTTCATCAAGAGGTCCGCTCAATGCAACAGGTAAGAGAAGAGGTGGAGCTACTGAAAGAAAACATTGGACTATGAGCAGATCAAAACAGATCTAACACTGACAAGGAATAAGCTCGCTGCTGTTGTTCTGAATCTAAATTCGATCAGAAATAATGTTGCTACCCTACAGAGAACCTCAACTTTTGTCTCATCTAGAGAAGGTAACGCTGTGCTAGA
>JAQFZF010001785.1:0-13432 GCA_034695365.1 Enchytraeus norvegicus | reverse complement strand
GGGGGGTGAAAAAAATCACATTTGTGAAATGCGATTTATAAAGCCTTTTATCAAAGGCCCTTCACTAGTCATATTATCACTACAAATCTGTTCACCCAAAACTGTTTGAAAAAAAGATACGACTGAAGAGGAACAAAAAATGAATTAATTAAAAAACTGGGTGATTGAATTATATTTTCCATTTGTCAATTAGAAGAATCACGTGCTCGATGAATGTTGTCAATAGGCCTGAGAGATTACAAAAGTATGAATGAGCATTGGGCAGGCAATAAATATAGACCTAATAATGATTTTGTTGTGTATTTAACTTAATGTAGGCCCAAGTACAGCATGATTAATATAAATGCTGAAATGATTATAATATCATTATAACAGCAATCAGCAATTATAAGGTTTAGAGTCCCTGTCCTCATCCGCGGATGAGATCAGGGACGAACGTCTTCGTAGGCTTGTGCGTTTATGGTTTATAGACGCGGTGTCAAAACGAGATGATTAGGGTTGCGTTGTCTCCTAGTCCTCTACTAATGATCTTAGCTCACGGGCCTCAGATAAAGTTTTAAACTCACATGTTTCGGTGGGCAAAAATTCACGTTAAATTTGTTAAGGTACTAAGATTTATTTGTACTAATTTGTTAATGCTGAAAACGATAGGATTTGCTGATTTTCTAAATCTATCTATCTAGTGCTTTGCCAAGTGGCAGGTCCTGGGAGTCCAATTCTTCCATAACTCTCTATCGCTAGCTTTTCGTTTCATGACATGATATGTTCCACCTTCTTTTAGATCATCTAACATTCCTAAACGGCTTCATCTTCGTCCTTTTCTTCCATCAAACTTTCTTTCTATAATCTCCTTCATCATACCTTCACCACGCAAGACATGGCCAATCCAATTCTTTTTTCTTCTCAATATCGTTCGATTAACACGCTAGATTCACTAACCCTATTTAGTACCTCCTCATTTGTCATGTGGTGTATAAATTGATTGATTAATATATTTTTGATTTGATGGATATATCGTTCATATAACTCGACTTTTTGGGATGATTGATTGATTGATTGATTGAATTGATTATCATTGGCAGCTTGATTGATTCATGATTTATTTGATGATTTGAGGATTGATTAATTCATAAATAATTTAATGATGGACGGATTGATTAATTGACTGTTTGTAATCGGTTTATGATTGATTGATTGAATTGATTGATTGATTGGTTGATTAACAGAAACGATGTACTAACTTGTTATTGAACCATTAGAATGCTGCGACTCGCATACTATATTTCGTATTGATACTATATGATGCGTCTTTCTGCAACATACAATAACATGCAATGCAATACTTTACAATACAAAACAATACAACACAACACAATGCAATACAATACAATGAATACATAAATTCATGGTAGATTAAAATGTAGAGAGTTGCAGTAATAATTTTCGAGTGAACTAAGGAGTAGCCAAAATGATAGCTTAAATTATTTTTATCAAGTGAACAACGGATTTGACGCAATTTCCAAACTTGAAAGAATGAATGAGGCTCGTAGCCAGGATTTGACAAGTGATGGGGCCAAAAAAAATTCGTAATGGGGCCATTGACATTTTCACGTTATGTTAACTCACGTGACGGGGCCACAAATTCTGATGGGGTCAAAGGTTTTATGATGGGGTCACAAGTTTGGTGCTGGGGCCCGGGCCCCAGCGCTGGCTACGGGCCTGATCAGGCCCTCTTACGTCAATATAATATTTTTCCAATAGTCGCAAAAATTAGTAAATTATGCATTTCTTCTGATACATCATTGTGTGCTGATTAAAGTGATATATGACTCATACATGCAGCATGGCTAGATGCAATGAAAAATCAAAAAAAGTCTAGACCTATCAGGCACCTCTATCGTCAATATAATAGTTTTCAACTGATCGCAAAATAAATTAATTGTGCCTTTTTTCTGATACAACTCTGCGTGTTGATTAAATGATATATGACTCATATAAGCAACATGCCTAGTTTTTATGAAAAATCAAAAAAGTCTAGACCTATCAGCCACCTCTAACGGCAATATAATATTTTTTTCACTGGTCGCAAAAATAGTCAACTGTGCATTTTTTCTGATACACTGCTGTGTGCTGATTAAAATGATACACAACTCATACATGCAACATGCCTAGTTTTTATGAAAAATTAAAAACGTCTAGACCAATCAGGCACCACTATCGTCGGTTTAGTGTTTTTCCACTGGTCGCAAAGTTAGTCAATTATGATTTTTTTCATTTTTATCAGCACATACAACACTGTGGGCTGATTAAAATAATAGACCACTCATACATGCAGCATGTCTAGTTGTTATGAAAATTAAAAATGCATGGACCTATCAGGCACCCCTAACGTCAATATCATATTTGTTCACTGGTCGCAAAAATAATCAATTATGCATTTCTAAAAGGCTAAAAAGCTAAAAGACTAAAGCCGAGGTTAACGTCAGTTTCATCTCTTGACAGAGATATCAGTGACGAGCGAGCCTCGGATTCGAACCCCACACATTCTGATCCCAAGTCGAAAACCTAACCGACGTAGCTACTGGCTCCTGCCGGTAGCTACGTCGTTAGTATACTAATAGCTAGTATTTCTTCTGATACATCGCAGTGTGCTGATTAAAATTATATGAAACTCATACATGCTACATGACTAGTTTTTATGAAAATTAAAAACGTCTAGAACAAGCAGCCGCCTTCAACAACAATCTAATATTTTTCCACTGGTCGTAAAAATATTGAATTATGCATACTTTCTGATACACAGCTGTGTGCTGATTAAAATAATATTCAACTTGTACATGCTGCATGCCTAGTTGCTATAAAAAATTAAAAACGTCTAGACCTATTAGGCACCTCTAACGTCAATATATTTTTCAACTAGTGACAATTTAACAATAATGCATCTCTTCTGATATACCGCTGTGTTCTGACTAAAATGATAAACGACTCGTTCATGCTGCATGCCTATAGTTGCTATGAAAAATTTAAAACGTCTTGATCTATCAGGCACATGCTCGTAGCCAGGATTTGACAAGTGATGGGTCCAAAAACTTCGTAATTGGGCCATTGACATTTTCACGTGATGTTAACTTACGTGATGGGGCCACAGATTCTGATGTGGCGAAAGTTTCTGTGATGGGGCCAAAAGTTTGGTGCTGGGGCCCGGGCCCCAGCGGCCCCAGTGCTGGCTGCGGGCCCTTGACAGATAGAAGAAATGTGCTTTAGATACAGCTACACATATATCTAGAGATATAAATAGGCATATATTTAGCGATAGAGACAGATATTTAAAGATACTGACAGATATGTATAGATACAGACAGATATCTAGAGATACATGTAGACATACCCAGAGTAGGACCTGACGGGTATTACTCTAGATTTCTGTGCAACTCTCTCTCCGTCTCTTCTCTTCATCTGACATATACCCTCCCACATCTACAAATACAATCCTATATATTAATTCCCTTATCCCGCTTAGGGTTACAGCCTCAGAGCGAAGCAGTGCTACAGTATAATGATTGAGACTACAATGCTCGGGTTGGTTGTCTATTGTCTGGGTCATGACAGTGTCTGCGTGTGACTGTGAGTCATTTCAACATTTGTGAAATCAACATTTGTGAAATATTCTTTATAAAGCCTTTTCTCAAAGGTTTCTCAAAGGGATGATGTCCGAGACGTCATACATAATAAATTAGTAATGTTATCTGAATTATTGTTGAATTTAAGTTATCCATTGAATAAATTATCTAATTAACTCTGAATAATAACTGTTTCATTCATGACACTTTATGTTCTTACTTTATCATAAAGGTGTCCTGCTCGATGGCCGAAAGGTCCCTCAGCAAACCATAAAACCACTTAATTGTTTAGTTTGATTTACATTTTCTAATTGCATATCGTGATTTTTTGTTCTCTGTTCACTGATAATGTGCAAATAATTGCATTATTGTGGCTTTGAAATAAAATAACTAACTAACTAACTAGTGGTAGCATGGTGGCTTTCGAAACTTGAGATCGTGAGTTCAATACTCAGTTGTGCGACCGTCGAATGCATCCTGTAACAAGCTGTTTTACTCTCCATTGCCAGGATCAGTAATCGATGGACATCTCCATGACACTCTGGGCGAATGCATAAGCTAGCCGAAATTGAAAACCAATTTACCATAACTGAATTCTGTTCATCATCTAACGACGATATCAGGGATGTCTCAGGCAGCCAATATTACGCTAGATGGTCTACCAACATGCAGCAGAAAAGCGCACAAACTGATGGACTAAATAATTTGTTACAATACTTTTCGCATTTGTCTTGACACAAAATTCTAAATGTATACAGTATTATCGCTAACAAATTATAATAATTTGTTAACTTAAACAATTTTATAGTTATAATAAATATGTGCTTTAGACAGAGCACTAGGGTTGTCATACCATTATTTGCAATAAAGATATAGGCCTACCATTTATTACTGTACTAGAGACTTCCAAAGCAAAATATATTATTGGCTCGAGGAGACAAAGCTCTAATGCTTTCCCCACTCCATCCCCTACCCGCAGAATTGGAATGATTTGGTTAATAAGAAAATATTTAAGAACTCGTACAGAGAATTTTATTCTCTTACCTTTCCCTTCTTGATATGAGAGTTGAGCGCATCTATAGCGATAGACTGGTCGAGGTTTGGCGGCAGAAACTCAGCCAAAGTTTTGCCCAAAACTTCATCCTGGCAGTAACCCATACTCCGCTCAAACGCTCGATTAACATACTGAAATATAAAATAATTAAATAAAAATTAAAAAGGTGTAACGGCCGTTTCCTCATCCAGAGATGATGTCAGATAAATAATTTAATTTTATATTTTTGCTCTCTCAGTCTCTCTGTCTCTCGCTGCCTTTCTGTCTCTCTCTCTGACCCTCTCTCTCTCTCTCTTTCTGTCTCTCTCTCTCTTTCTCAGTCTCTTTCTCTCTCTCTCTCGTTCTCTCTCTCGTTCGCTATCCCTGTCTTGATCTCTCTTTCTCTCTTTCTCTCTCCCTCTCTCTCTCCCTCTCTCTCTCCCTCTCTCTCTTTCTCTCTCTCGTACGCTATCTCTGTCTTGCTCTCTCTTTCTCTATCCCTCTCTCTATCTCACTCACACGCTCTCTTTCTCTCTCCCTCTCTCCCTCTCTCTCATGTATTGCCGGATCAATGGCACATCCAAGGCACAAATTCATACACACAATCTACGGTCACGCTAGCATTATCCAGGGATGATGACAGGGACGTCAACAAACGAAACACACGGAGTTCTGAATCGTCATTTTCTCAACTTTCCCGGACCCAACACGGGTAAATTACATTGTGAGCACGAATAACCTTCATGCATAACGTCCCTGACATCGCTTTCGATTGAGGAACCGGACGTTAAATCCTCGTTGATTGATTGATTGATACTTGTGGATGTGTGGTCTCTTTTATTAGTGACAGCCCTAGAGAATCGAGTAGGCCCTACTACTTAAAGTCTCATATTCGCTCTGTAACAAATCAGTTGATTACCAACCATTGCCACTCTTATAAGAACCAGAGAGACTTAAGCTCTAGGCGTGATGTGACGACTATTGAAAAAAATGTTCACTCTCTCTCTCTCTTTCTCTCTTTCTCTCTCTCTCTCTCTCTGTCGTTCTATGTGTGCCTGTTTGTATGTGTGCGTGTATATTACATATGTGAAAGTGTGTTAGTAATGTGTGACTGTGTCTCTGACATCGCCTTGCGGTGAGGAAACTAAATCCAATAATCAATGATTGATAGATGAATTGATTGATTGATTGATTGATTGTGTATATCATATTCGGAAAAGCCTAATCAACTGTGCGCTTACACAGTTTTTGGCTTGAGATTACTGTAAAGTTCACTTTAAAAGAGCTCGTGTGAGGTTAGCTAGTTTACAATACAATATAGTACAATGAGGATTTAACGTCCGGTTCCTCATCCGAAGGCGATGTCAGAGACGTTTAACACATGACATATGCATATCATATGTTAACAATAACAGATTGATTCACAGTTGCAAATATATTTGTTTTTATTGAAGCAATTATTCGCTTCAGCCTCTACTTCTGCAGAATATTTCTGCTCTTTCAATGATTTATTTGGTGTTAAAATTTTTTACAATATATTAGGGTGATATAATCAGGGTATTGGGGGTCGGACTCCCGCCCCCCTCGGAGATCTGAACCCACCTTAAAGGCCTTGGGAGATAGGATTTCAATCAATTTTACATATGAACCTTAAAGGAAATCAGTTTCGATCCCCCTTTTGAAATTATGTAATTCACACACTGTAGCATACTGCATATAATAATGATTATAATTATTACACCTGAAATACAAACCAATATATCTTTCTGACTCTCAGCAGATGAAATATCTACGGATTCTATGCTGTGATCTACGGCTGTGAGCAAGGCTTCAGCTAGCCTCAACCTTTGCTGCAGCATCACATCCACCAGCTCTATACACATTAGCTCTCCAACACACACGCCTACCGAACAGCTTTCTAGAAATTGCTGCAATCAATCAATCAAACAGTCAATCAATCAATCAATCAATCAATCAATCAATGGATCATCGTGATCAGATCAATCAATCAGTCAGTCAATCAATTAATCAATATACATGATAATATATCCAGACGTAAAGAAATACCAATTATGAGAAATATGTAGAGACCGATAGAGAGACAGAGATCTATGCAAGATTGTTATACTGAACAAGAAACTCATGCCTACTAAAAGTCTCAGATACTCTGGTACCCATATATTCCAGCTTCTCTTTAGAAAAATCCCTTTGATTTATCATTTCTTTACCATTTACCATTTGATTTACCATTTGATTGATTTGTTGATAATTATCAAGTTACTCCAACTGGGTGGTCTGTAATAGACTGCAGAGCTCTTTGTGGAGTAAAGCTGTAATAAGCTTAACCCAATCTTTGTGATTGTAGTGCTCGATGGTGTTTTGAACCGTCTTGAAGCCGTCCGTCTTGAGCCGTCTCGAGAAGAAGCCCTTCGGGCTTCCAAACCTTGAGTCCTTGACGTTAAACACACTCAAACCTACCAGGCATTTTACAATTTTACAAAGTTGTGCATGTTACCTACTCACGAAGTCAACGTTTTTTCTCAATGTTCTTGAAGTAGTATTGTATAATATTTAATTTGTATTGTCTGCTATGTGTCTGCTTGTGTGTTTCTGCATTATGACAGATTTCGAACTTGAATGACTAAACAATGGAAGAGTATTTTAAATCTTATTTTTTTATTTCCACACATGTCAGACGCACGTGCTTACATGGAGGGGGAGTGAGATAGATTAACAAACAGAGAGAGAGAGAGAAAGAGAGAAAGAGAGAGACACGGGTACTAACCCTATTGAAGCCAGAAGCGATGAGTGAGGGGAGCTGAACGTCTGTCTTATTACTGGTTCTGCAACATACAATACAATACAAAACAGTACCATACAATGCAATGCAATACGACTATTAGCAGAAATACAAAACATAACGTTTGGGTGGACAGTTTTGGGAAGAAATTCAAATGTTGCTGCGGACTTTCCTAATGGCATCGTTATATAATGAAACGGCTATAAAAGAATACCATAAATCATAATGCCATAAAACGGCCATATATCGATGCGAACTTAACTTTCGTTTCATCATCTCACAACGATATCAGGGACGTCAAATCTGTAATGATTGATTGATAAACGTCTAACAATATCTCCTATCTCTGGAAATGATCAGTTTGTCCTGAAAATTAGCATAGAATTTAGTATTGACTAATGATCAGACCGAACCCACACCACAATTCCACAATACACTTCACAACCCACTCTACAAATCTATAAATCAAACCACATCACGAACCCACATTACGAAGTACGAACCCACCTTAAGAACCCACCTTAAGATCTCACGTTACGAGTTCCCACTTCACCGCTTTACATTATCAATGCCGCCAATGCACGTTGAGTCGGTAACCTATAGGCGTAGTTACCAATGGTGCCGATGGTGCTCGGATACCACCATTTTTTGAGGGTAATGGTGATGGTCACCACCAGTTTCTTAAGATCTGGGACGTTTTTGTGTAGGGGGGGGGGGGGGCTGACGACCCCTCTCTATGCATAGTTCATATTAGGCGTTCCCGTGTTGGATTCGGGAAACTTGAGAATAGACCAACTAAAAACTGCACATGTTTCGTAAAAACCGACTAACGCAGATATTTTCATACTGAGGAAGGCAACGGAAAGGCACCTCTGAAGTCAGATATATATTGCTAAGAAAAAGGTTACATTTTGGGTGTGGTTAATAGTCATTGCCTTTTTGATTGGATCAACTTGATGATCGAGTGCTCATTAGTGAGCGTGATAGACGACTGTGTTTCAGAATAATGTACCTTGGACCTGCTATTTGGCAGTCACTAGAGATAGATATTAGGCGATTGGGCACCACCACATCTTAATTTTCATCTATGCCCCATGCATCGTACAGCAAGTGGGATCTGAAAGTCTCTTTAGCAATTCATTGAAATCACCATGGTGCAAAATCAGCGACAGATGCGGAGCAATTCGACCGACAAAAACAGGCTGTTACATTTAGTTTCGCACGCAGCAGGTCTCATCTCTGCTCAAGACGTCGAATTAATTTAGTTTCGCATCAGACATTTCCGCCATCCATCAGACGATGCGGATTCAGAGCTTCCGTTGAGAAAATAATTAATTCCGTTTTGCAGACATTTGCAGGTTAGAGCAATACCCCCGCCATTAGCACAAAGGTGTGCCGTTAGCAAAATTTCTCTTTGATTTACGGACATCTCAAATTTTTATAAAAATCCCAATCCCAACACCTGATCTAACATTAAAGAGTATAACAACAATGAAAATGAACAAAACAATGAGATGTGTTAAAGAACAAACAAATAACCCTTCCTTTTATCCACAAAATTAACCCCACCGAACACCCATCACCACTCTGCCCTCTTAGCTTTGACCAAACACATGACACAAAACACCTCTTTCAATGCATACAAATACAGACAACACTCACTCCAATCCACTTATGGAACAACCTCTGCGAGGCTGCGGAGCTGCTGGATACCTGGCGGCGAGTCATGGACGAGTCCTCTCAATGACGAAGATAGAGGAGGTCAGCACCACGGCTGGTCTTCGGAGTGGGCAACAACATGAGATGTGTTGTGTATAAATGAATATATTACATAGGGCAAAAATGCCTGCAATTCCTGACTTGCCAATTGTAGGTGGGGGCATTCGAATGGAGGCACCAACGTTAAATTAAATCTTAGCCTTTATCAGTGAACACCATCCCACTTGTAAGTCCGAGATTTTACTCTATAATCGTATCGACCGACAGTTGAACCCCGGACGTCATATTCGAAAGCTCACGACGCTACCTCTACGCCAGCCACCAAAATATAAACAAAATATCATATGAGACAGTGGCAGGTCCAAATGGGGGGTCAGAGGGTGGATTGTCTACCCCCATTAGAATTACAAAAAAACTTTCTGGTAATTTCCAGGAAAAACGTACCAGAAATCTGAAATTTATGGAAAATTATACCAGTACAGATAATTTGACATTATATCTTCTGTAAATTCGCCCCCCCCCTTAGATATCAGTCTGCAACCGCCATTGTGGGGGGGGGGGTACTTTGGTACTTAATATTGGTAAATTTTCCAGCACCTCGTATTTTCTGATAAATGGCAAAATTACAAAATTGCAATAACAGTAGCAGTCTATTAACAAATCATCGTGACATACGCACAATGATGCAAGACAGAACGCACACATATGACAACGTTAAGACATGCAAAACACACAAATCAAAAACAAAATTTTTGGACCTCGCGTATATGATGAATTTATTGATTGATTGACCTCAAAAATTAATTGTTACGAAAATGTAGTGTCAGTATGTATCCGGCCGATCAACAGATAGGCCAGCTTAGATGAAAATGGAATGCGAGAGCATCGTCCCTGACATCGCCTTCGGGTGAGGAACCGGACGTTAAATTCTCATTGCATTGTATTGTATAGCTGGGATATCTGTAGGTTGGCCTACTATGCTTCGAAATTTCATAGTCATTTACAGAAATAAGCTAGAAAAGTAAAGATATTGCCTTGAGGTGTCCCCGAAAGAAATGGAACAGGCAAACTGGGGGGGGGGAGAGTGGAGAATACTAGTAAATTTCTGAAATTGGGGGGGGGTAGAAAAATCTAGTATTAGACGCAATGGAATTTCAAAGCAGATAATACTGTAGTCTCTGCTTGAAATTCCATTTTTATTTAATTCTATAAAAATTATTGGCATGAGTGAGACAGAACTTAATGTGAAAGGAAGCCATCACCTTGCTGAGTGAAGGGAGATTTACTCAGGGCCGGTGACTTAAGTCCTTCCTCGTTAATAACGGGAAAACCAGGACGCTGCATACTAGCATCGGTGCTTGTATGACTCGAATCCGCAATCATCGCGGGTTCAAAACCCAGAAGAGTCGCTGGATTGTGTACGTTTAGAGTTGCAATACCTTACCGATTTGCCATCGGCTGAGCCAAATAGCATATCGGATGAGTGTCTGACTCGGGATCCATAGGTTGTAGATATGCATAATATTGCTCCAGATTATCATAACTAGTTTTATAAACTAGAGCAATATTATACATAATATCTGTAGTTAGAAAGTGAAAGAGTCGCCAATCTGCTGTTGGGGAAACCCTAAATTTAATTCTAATGAAAAACAAATCACTCCCCCAGTGCACCTTCCACGTTTTTAGTTTTTACTAATTAAACCAAGTTAAGGGTTTGTATGTTTTGTTCGGGAGGAAAATTCCATCTCTGTGAGTGGTTAACTGCAACTAATAATACCACTACTAATAACAATAATAATAATAACAAGTATATTCATAAATCGCCGCTCTATGCAAAATGCCACAGTAGCGCTAAGTGGACAAAGGAAAGTCAAGAAGCCACGCAGAATAACGTCACAACCTGTGTGGCAGCCTAGACCTCTGCAAGCCTGGAATTTGAAGGACAAATTGATCTATAACACAGAAATCATTGCCATATGGCGATCAACTCTCAATTGCCATATCTGCTTCAGACGCATCGTACGAACATGCGCGGTTGTCGGTAGAATGAATTCTCAGTTTTCCAGAACCCACTCAGAAAGTGACAACTAAAAGCAACAGCAGCTACTGATGTTTTAACAACAACACATCAGTAGCTGCTGTTGCTGCTGCAGATGCAGCAACAGCTGCATCAAATGCAGCAACATCTGCAACTGCAGCAGCAGCAGCGCAGCCATTCACTGATCTAACCACACCTTCCATAATCTCCGACGTTAAATTCGTACAATTGAGTTATCAATCAATCAATTCGAAGTTTTTATATAGCGCACTCTCAACTTGAATCTCAGAAGCGCTTTTGAACAGTGAAAGATAGAGTAGACTAGCCTGCTATATGCCACAAGCGATGTAGAAAGACGTTTCCTAATCTGAAATTTGAGTGACCAAAGGGTCAAGTACACGGAAGTCGTGACGCAGACAATTCAGTCCTTCACTACGGCATCTGCGTTAGTCGTCTCTTACGACACGTGCAGTTCTCGGTTGGTCTATATTCTCAAGCTTCCCGGAACCAACACGGACAAACGAATTATCATATAATGCAGAGTAAACGTCCGTTTCCTCATTCTTAGTCTATATCAGGGGCGTCTCAGAAGTATTACAGGCTACAACTACACGCAGTTCGGTGCTACCAAAACACAATGATGCAATATACATAGACCAAGTAATAAAGCAAGATCTAAAACAATGCCAGCCCATTAACAAATCTCACACGTGCAACGGTACTTAAACAATGACAAGCAGACATATGCACACATACGAGCAAACAAACAGACAGGCATACAGGAAGAGGCTGACAAGTATTTTGTTGAAGAATGACAGATGACAGAGTGCAAGGGCTTCAGATAAATCTAACTCTGAGTCATATGTCACCAGAAATGTTTTCCTACAGGCTTTACAACATCGGATGTTTGCGATTTCAGATTTCATCACAGGCAGATGTATAAACAGTGGCGTTTCTGACGGTGGCCTGGGGTGGCCATAGCCACCTCAAATGAGGGGCCGGCCACTCCAATAATGAAAATGGTATCATATCTAAAATGTATGGAAACATCTAAAAATTGTAACATATGGGCCCCACCAAATTACGCTTGGCCATCATTTTGTTTGCCACCCCTCTGGCCACCCCATTCTGCATTAGCTAAATCGCCCTGGTTTTGAAGGGGCCGCCACCATTCATCTGAGGGGTGGGCGTCGGGGCAGAAGCCATAGCTCCCCGTTGATTTTACATTATAGCTAAAACTAATTACAATTATAAAAATACCAATTTCTGACCTTAGGGTACCCTCCCCCACCCAGATTGACCTCGATTTGATCAGTCTCCCCTCTAAAAAAGCATGGAAAAACATAATCTGGCCTCCAATTTAAATCATTAAGGATTCCAAAGTTGAAAGAGTCTCCAGTTAGAAAAGCCCTAAATATCATTCAGATGGAAAAACTATCTCACTCCCTCAGTACACCATGTAAGTTTTTAGTAATTAAACCAAGTTCATGGTTTGTATGTTTTGTTCGGGACGAAAATACTCTAAAAAATGCATGTAAAAACATAATCTGGCTTCCAACTCGAAGATACAAGATCCGCCACTGACTTAAAATTTATCAGATTTAACAAAAACAGCTGAACCACTAATCACTGGTAATCAGGGGTTTAATAACCTAGCATTAATAATAAGGCAGAAACTTGATGTCATTCATCTATTACGTTCTATCAAGCATTCATTTAACTTATTTTTGCAATAAATTATTGCAAATTTCAGAGGATAATTGACACACTTAATTATATTCATTTAGCATTAAAAAATTCAGCAAAATTCATTCAAACTTTAATGTCGTTTATCTAAATTTTAAAATATTGCTTGTGGTCCAGTTCTGCAAAACAGCGTCCAATTAGAACTGCGAAACGAATCCTGGATCTCACGTCGGATAATTTACATAATGTACTGCTAAAAATCCCAATAAATCAAATCGACTGCAAAGAATTTAGTTTTTCGATAAAGCGATGGACATTTTCTATATCCATTTTATATTCATACAGAATATTAAAGCTGTGAGCTGAGCTTAACGTCTTTTTCGATACCGTAAGATACGATGCCAGAAAAGGAATGAATTGGATGGCACAGTCGGTTAAATGTTCGACTCGGGTTCCATAGGTCAGGTTCGAATCCCATGGCTCACTCGTCGCTGATGAAGCCCTTGGGCAGCGAAACTGACGTCAAATTAGGCTTT
>JAQFZF010001784.1:0-13433 GCA_034695365.1 Enchytraeus norvegicus | reverse complement strand
TAAGCATTCTGTAGCGATTTACATACTGAAACTGAACATATTCAATCGCGCACATTTTCAAGCACAGATTTAACGCATAAATAAATAATGAACGGATATACTTTACGCTATCTTATAGCAAATTTCATCCTGATTCTAACTATGCACGAAATTTTTAGATCGGTTAACAAATGTCAAAGTTATGGGCGAATGACTGCGCCCATGTTTTTTTTACTCAGGGTGTAAACGTGTATCGAATATCAGTTTATAAGGTTACTGCAAGTTCTTTATATAATCTATATATATAAAGATTAATCTCTAATCTATATTTATAATCTATATTTATTCATCTATATTCTTAAGTTTTACTCTGTATTTTTAATGCTCTTTGTTGTAAACAATTCTGTGGTAAAATAAGAAATATTGAATTATTATTTTAAAAAGATGTAAATATAAAAAAGCATTTAGATCTCTTGTACTTTGAGAACGTCATGTCTCTGAAAGTGCAGCATATCACGTTGTAACGCTGGATTGCCATGGCCAGCCGCTGTCACAGAGAAGTATTTCCGCGGTTGTCGCCGGTGATGGCATGTGTCCTCCTGCCAATGTCATCTATAAAGTCCGTGCCGCCAGTGTTGATGGGGCCCAGGATCTCATAAGCTATGGGCTCTGTATTATTGTATTGTGCTATATTCTAGTGGAGAGCTGGCACAAGACTCTAATGCTCAGCAGCTGTCACTCGGCCTACTCAGCCAGCTGCTGCAAAGAGTTCCTCCCGACTATAAGGTAATCAATCAATTTAATTTAGATGTACAGATCTAATAAATCAATTTACCTGTTTGTTGTCTATGCCTTTTTAAATCCGTATAGTTTCACACACGTTAGAAGCACATACTAGTTCTCTTTGGAGTATTTGTTTTTGCTAGTCCTGTTTGGATGGTAGTTCAAATGTTGTTGAAGACGTCTCTGATGTCGTTATCACGATAGGCCTACAATTTTAATTTTATTTAAGACTTTAATTTTGAATGATATTTCTAGAATGTAGTCATTAATTGGAATTTTTTTGGTCGTATGTTTCTTTAGTTTCTTTGTAGCGTTTTAATAACGTGTTTACTTTTTTCTTCTTATTAGAATGATTGCTAGGTAGTCAGCTAGTTAAGGTGCAGTGTGTTTTTCTGACGGCCTAATGTATGTCATTGTATATTGTTATTTTTTAAATAAACATAGTTCTCTCTCTCTCTCTCTCAGATGATGAAACGGACGTTGAAATTCTCGTTGGCTGATTGTGTATTGTCAGGTATTCATCTATTATACAGATTGCCATAATTTCAGGATCAGTTTAGCAATTTATTTGATTTTTTGACTGATTAATTAGTTAATTGATTGATTAATTAGTTAGTAATTGATTGATTTATTACATTATTTATTTATTTCTATTTCTATTTCATTAAATTGATTAATTTATTTCTGTGCTATGTGATTGATGTTAGATCATAGCCCTGCCAGACACCAGTGACTCAGAACTGTCCGGTAATGAGTCAGACACTTTGGTGGAGGAATCCAGAACTCAACCACTCAAAACTCTGCACTTCCTCTTTCGCTTTGGCGCCGCCTACCTGGAAAAGTTTGTCCTCTATTTCCCGATTATTTAACTTTTTTTAAAGTGAATACTCGTACTACCATTTAGCCGTATTGGATCTACAAACTTGTGAATAATACCAACCAAAAGCTGCACGTGTTTCATAGAAACCGACAGACACTGATGATGGATGAGGAGATCCCTCAGAAAGCATAACTATCTCCAAAAAAATGGGATACAAACTACACATTTATACCATAGACCTTCAGTAGCAGTTTATTTATTAATAAGTGTTTTGTGTAATAAGTTTAAAGCTGAGCTCCGTTGGTAGGATTTTGATGTTTTGAAACAGTATAATTCAACCCTATAACATATTGATTTATTATTTATTTATGTCTGCTCTGGCAACTTGTTAAGAGACCAACCGAAAGTTACATGTGTTTACATGTGTTCATTTAAACATACTTGAATATTTATGTAAAGTGACAGGTATTTAATATAGGTTAAATAATTTATGTGTATGTAGTAGTTAAGTGTATAATTTTAGCGGTGTATTGTTTGCCATTGTCTGTATTAATTTATATCCTAGAGATCTCATGTAAACACATAAATAAAAATAAATAAATTGATTAGATAAATATGTTGATGCTATTATAGGAGTGGACAGGAGTACGCTAACTCAGTGGCAGCCATACTGCAGATCCTCTCAGTGGCTCCAGCGTGGAGAGAAACATTCATATCACATATCACTGAGAGCCTGGAACAAATAATGAAGGTTAGTCGTAATGCTAACTATCATTTTGGCGACATCGCCTTTGGAGAAGAAAGCGGCGTTAAATCCTCATTGATTGATTGATTGATTTACTGTTGATTTTGTTATCAACTCGATGAAGATTAGTCTAAATTTAGCTATGATATTGCCGTCCCTGATATCACCTTTGAGTGACAACACTCTAACCATTGCATCCTTCCTATTCATGTAATATTAAATATTAATAATTATTCATGTACTTAGTATATTATGTGATATGATATTGTACTATGTTAATATTTTATGCTAATTACTATTACAAAATTCTATGAAAAGTAAAGAAAATACGTTTGTACATATACATGTTTGTATTGTATAACAGGGTGGACCATCATTGCTCTCAATATTCTCACTGTGTGTAGTCGCGGGCTTTCCTGATGTAAGCTACCTTATATTTTGCCTCATTCTAAATATATATAATATTTTTATGAACCGCTTGTGTTTATACGTCATTCACATGTACTTCGATGTTAATTACTTAAGTCGTTGTTATTTGTTATTTTCTTCTCTTCAATTTTAAGATTTTTCAAACCGTTTTTGGTGAACTAGTATTTAGTGATGTATGATGTTTGGATGTCCCTGACATCATATCTGGATGAGGAAAGGGACGTTAATCCTTTATTATTTTTATTCTTATTAATTGTCACTTGCTTTTCGCATGAAAAGAAGTATTTTTGTGATGTGATGCTATTATTTTTCTGATAAAATATCTGTGAAAGATAACTAAGAATAAATAAGTAATTAAAGAAATAGATCATCTTTATTGTCTTGTAAGTAATTTTACAACACGAATCTGTCGTAAATGAGCACCTTCTGATATATACACATTTATTTAAAATCTCTCTCTAGTGTACTGCTAAATGGCAGGTCCAAGGTTCATATTCTGAAAGACAGTCTGCTAACATGCTCACTTATGAGCACCCCATAGATCAGTTGATTCCATCAAAAAGGCCATGCCTTTGCCACACTTAAAATGTAATCTTTTTCTTGGGAATATATATTCTGACTTCCGAGGAGGTTTCTCGTTGCCTTTCTCAGTATGAAAATATCTGCGATAGTCGGCTTTTATTGAACATGTTCAGTTTTCAGTTGGTCTATTCTCAAGTTTTCCGGATCCAACACGGGAATAACTGCTAAATAAAATATAACAGTTAAAATAAATCTCCTGATATTTGAAATGCACTGTCAGTGAATGTGCCGTAAAAGCATAAACTGCATTGTGACGTTGCAGTGCCATGGACTGTTTTTACTTGATTTATTTATTTCATGTTCTATCAGGTGATGACGACAGGCACGTGTGTTACGTACACAGACAGTGGTAACGAGCAGAGGAAAGGTTTCGTTGTGAAGAGACTCGCTGATAAGAACCAGGCTGTGGTCGTGGATAAGAAGACCAGGCGTCACAAACTGGTGTGTTCGACATTGTCATTGCAAAAAATTATTATTTAATCGGTGTCCTTTTTTGTTTACCCTGTGTGTAAATTGTGTTACCAGCTATGGGTCTGTGTGATTTCTGCGTTATGACAGATATGGAACCTTAATAGACGAATATATCAGTATTTTTTAAAGAATATTTGATTTAGAAAGATTTGTAATGATTCAATATGTGCTACTCAATGTAATGCTATGCTGTAATATTATGTTATACAATGTAAAGCTGCACTGTCCCGGTTGGATAGCGTAGTCGGTAACACGATTTCTTAGTAGGATGTCGAGGACTCTTGCGTCCCATCCAGGTCCGTCTCTGACAGTATTCTTCGATACAGAAACAGACGTTAAACTTAGCTTTAGAACTTTTACTGGGTTGTTATTTAGTTGGGCACGAGCAGCATGGACATTGTACACAGAGAAATCTGTTCAGTGGCGGATGTACATCTCACCAAGATCATCGATATCATTAAAGTACTCGTCAACAAACAAGGTCTTTATTTAAGTTTTCGTATATATTGTCACACATCCAGAATGCACACATATGCTAGTTTCTTTTCTTTAATTTTTGTTATTTTGTTGGTGCTTTTTGCCACCCCATGATTAAAGTACCTTCGCCTTTTGAGAAGGAGACAATGTTGCTAGCATGGTACACAATAAACCTTCCAGACTCCCTGGGATTTTCTGTTGTTGACTCATCTGGGACTCGATCCTGGATCACTTGCTTCTGAGGTGAAAAAAGCTACCAATATTGCTAAACCTCCCCCTCCCTTGGCTAACAACATTGTTGGCTAATCTTTTAAATCTTTCCCGAGTTGGTTCGGGGAAAATTGAGAATATGGACCAGCCGAAAACTGTCCTATTCGTAAAGGCGAATAACTCAGACGCTTTAATTGATCAATGAGATTTAATGTCCGGTTGCTCTCCTGTTCATTATTACTGTAACATAGTGTTATATGGTAGCTCTTATTTTTACATTTTGTTTATTTTTAGATGACTAAAGATTACTTAGTATACACGTAATATTTCTAATTGTTTATATTTTCAATGTAATAATAAAAAAAGGTATTAAAGTCCTTTTCGTCATATAAGGATGATGTCAGGGTCGTAAACATTATTTTTCAACATTGTTTGTATTGTTAGATAATCTGTGGACACTATCACCGGACATTGAGAACCTTTGGACTCTGTCTCTAATGCTGAAGGCTCTACTGAAGTACATCCAGTCACACAAAGCAGTGCCTGAGCTGTTGTTTGAGTCAGGCTTTGTTCAGTGTATCATAAGCCTGGCTAGCGCTGGTACAGGATTCAGCAAGCTCTGGCTAGTCACTGATCTAGAGGTATGCATTCTGCTATGTATTATTATATCTTTACGGGCCGATTTGCAGTCGGTGATGAGCTAGTTAGAGTGCAGTGTGCCTTCTCTGACGGCTTAATGTGTGTCATCAGGGTGCTCAGCACTCAGGAAAGACGGAAAAGTCAGGGAATTTGGCTGACAGGGAAAAGTCAGGAAACGACAGGGAATTTGATGTCAAGTCAGGGAAGAAATTTGATAGCTTTTCCTTAATTTCTTTTCATCTCCAGTAGCTTGCAAAGTTGAATAGATAAGAAACAGAATAGAATAGAGCAGAAAAATATGAGTTAGTTATCAAGATTGGATATATATCATCATTTATTATGCTTAGTCATTTGGCGCATCGGTTAGAAACCTTCTTTCGTATGCCTGCTATTGGAAACCATATGAACCGTATATGAAACCGACGACGTGCATATTTATGGATTAAAATTGATCAGGGAAATTTTTGGAGGTCAGGGAAAAGTCAGGGAATTTGAAATGGTCAGGTCGCTGAGCACCCTGGTCATTGTATGTTACTTACTTTGAAATAAAAATAGTTTCTTTCTCGATCGGTAATGTTCAATCTCATCAAGTATTTACACAAATGCTTGATATCTAACAAAAATATTATATGTTGCTATCGAGTGATAGGCTTAGCACATTGATTGAGTGCCAGACTCATATTCAATAGGTTCACGGCTCGATTCCCAGGGCTCATTCGGTCATTGATGTAGTCATCAGCATGCGAAATTGACGTTAAATTTTGCTTGATCTTTTTTAGCTTTAAAAATTTCATAATTTGTTTTACCTCGGTCCCGGTGGGATAACGTAGTCTTCCACATGCTTGATGGATAAGCAGGATGTCATTGGTCGCGTCCCAAGTGGATCCGTCTCTGACAGTTTTGTTCGATCCTGAAAAAGACATTAAACTTAGCTTTACAGCTTTAGCTTAAGTGTTATCATTTTTGTCTCAATTTGCTGGACCTGCTATCTGATAATAAAATGTTAATGCTAATAAAGGCTAAAGCCAAATTTAACGTTAGTTTCGCGCCCTGACTGCTACATCAGTGAATAAAATTGTGTTTTTTTCATCTTCCTTTATTTGTTAGCTCAATGTAAATTATAAACAACAAAATGTAAATATTAAATCTATACAAATAAGATGGCTACCATAAAATAACCAAGCCTCTGTGAAGTTAAACAATAATAGTAGACATTGTTTGATATTTAAATAAAATTTAGAGATAATAATTATATTTCACTCAGGTTTTGTCGCTAACTCTGTACACACGCGGAGGTCACAAGTTGATTGAGAAGAGATCCGATGCTCGTGGTAGGAGCAGCGCTGCTGTGAAGTGTGTGGAGTCAGAGGGGAAAGTGTCAACACCGGCAGCGTTAAACTCACTGGATGGGCTCGATGACAAGGCTATTGAAGTGTTTAAGGTACAGCAGTTGTTTCAATTTGTATATAATATCTTTTTTGCTCACACATGACATACTCTCATTCCCTTCCTCTCTCCCTCTCACAGTCTCTCTCTCTCTCTCTCTCTCTCTCTCTCTCTCTCTCTCTCTCTCACTCTCAGTACACTACCGTACGGCAAGTCCATGACATAACTGTATAGTTTGTATGCCATATTTCTTAGAAATAATTGTTTTATCTGAGGTTTTATCATTGGTTATGTCCATAACCAGTGATTACATTAGTCGGCTTCTACGAAACACGCACAGCTTTCTAATTTATGCAATATATTAATTCTTGTAACCTGACATATACACATCAATAAATCAATCAGAAGCTTTTATATAGTGCACTATTAACCAAGTCTCACAAGCGCTTTTTTACAGCGAAGGGTAGAATTGCCAGTCATAAGTCACAACCGATGGTTGGATGACAAGGCTATAGAAGGGTTTAAGGTACTACAGTTGTTTCAATTTGTACACTATGCTTCGTCTCCACTCGTGCTCTATAGGGTTTCCTTTCATTTACCAGTGTTTGAATTATTTTTAACTAAAGATAAGTATTTGTATCACAGATAAGTCAGCCGTTCCACTGATCATTTTAAGTAGTTGATTGTTGTTGGCAGGAGCTCCTTTTCTTTTGCCGCATCAACCATATGGACCGATTTTTCACTTTATGTTCGTTCTTATTTGAGAATACTGCTTTCTGCAGTAATGTTATACCTCAATTTTCCCTCTGAGATTATAATATTTATGTACTTGTACCTTGTTTTTTTTAAATCTTCCTTTTTCTATACACATGTCAACTGCACGTGTTTACAGGGTTTCCTTTTTTAGTTGCTGTTTTTTGTATTTTTGTAGTCTTCCTTCCCACTGTTTAATCATATCTTTGTTGCAAATAGTGCACTAATGCAGCAAGCGCAGATACACTATTAACCAGTACCGGTGGCGTTATTATATTTATGTTGTCTGAGCTGGGTTCGAACCCACAACTCTTCAATTATCTGATGCTTGAGCACACCACGCTAACCACTAGACAACTGTCACCGGCGGTAGTCTAGTGTGTTTGACAGGTGTTGAGCCATGTTCTCTTTCAGCACTTGGTGGACCGGTTAGTATTGCTTGTCCTGACTCCTGTAGCAGAAATAATGTGCGCAGCATTTAAGCATTCAAAGTTGATACGGGTTAAGTGTATGTTTACAATAAACGTGTGTGTTTGCAGGAGCTTCAGGAGCAGCACGGTGTACCAGTCCACGTGCTGCGCCGCCTGTACGAGATCAACCATAGATCTGTGGAGGATCTCAAGATGATCATCACAACCATGTTCAGGTAATGTCCAAGTCTTCTTCTTCTGCTCTACTTCAATTGTAGTACTTCTACTTGTTGCTGACGCTCACTGTCCTCTCATTGCGAAGGATGCAAGACTCGGGTCTCGGGCAGCAATTCTGGATAGCAGAGTTAGCTCCATTAATCTGGATATATATAGAGTAAAGATGTAAAGCTAAGTTTAACGTCTGTTTCCGTTCCCAGGGATACTGTCAGAAACGGACCTGGCTGGGAATTGAATCCATAACCTCCTGCTTATCAGGCAAGCTTGCTAGCGACTCAGCCATCCAACCGGGACATTGAGTATTGAGCACGACATAATCCACATATACACCTGCTGAGATCCCGCCGTGGAAGACCCTCCCAAAAAAGTGAAATTTGCTCCTGGTGTATCAGGGGCAAGTATAATATGAACATTATTCTGTAATTATAATGAATTTGAATTTAACTTCAGTTTTCTTCATGGAAGATGTTAGTGGTTAACATGCAACCCTGATATCGTCTTCTGATGACGAACTGACGTCAAAGTTGTTTTATTTGATTTAAAACAACTCTGCCCTACTTATTGAAGATGTACTAGTTGACTTCAATTTCTTTATGTTCTGTACACAGTGGGACGATATTTCAGGACCTAGAGGCACTAATGAACGCCACTGAGAACAAGTAAGTCACATGTTTTGTTTGAATTAGTCATTGATCCTTGAGGTACTTTCTACTCAATTTTATGAGTTTCAATTAATTATCTTTCACAAAATTATCACCTCTCAAGGTGCCTACTGGCAATTCAGTTTCGGCTCCACGCTAGGTCGCACCAGGTCGAATGACCTGGTAAAAAAGCCTTTGGCCTGGTGTCCAACCTGCCGACCTGACCTGCCTAATTATTATATTGTTATAAAAGATTTTTATTTTTTTTCCATCTGCCTTTAATTTTTAATGGCATGTCAATGATCTGATGATTCGAGCGGTATGGCGCCTCCACGGCGGCAATTGATTAAGTTATCAAGTTAAATCAATACAGACCAGCGTTTACAGTGTTTTGATTGGTTGGACTGGTTGCTATGTTTAGTAAATTTTTAAAATATTTCATGGTTTCTAACAGTACTGTATTTTTTCTAATATACGTGCTGTAAGAAAGGGCAGGTAACAGACGGAATGATTTTCTGAAAAACAAGGCAGATGATGCACGAAAGGCAGCTTTCTCTATTTAGCATCATCAAACAGTAGTGACTAATTTCCGTGCAGTTTGTAAGCCTTTAGAATTAACTTTTCATGATAATGTTTTATTCTCAGCTGTGATTGATTGAAGTGAATATGGATAGTATTAGGGTTAGGATAAGGGATAGGGTAGGGGTAATGGTTAGTGTTTATATTCGTTTATGTTAAATTTGAATTCGTGAATAGGCCCATTTACAAGCAAAACCCGACGGAACTTAGTCGCTAGTCTTCAAACTAAGAGAAGATTAGAGCAGCATGCAAAGGAGGAGGCTAATGCTGTAGCTGCTGAGTTGCAGAACTTACACACACAAGAGAGCCTTTAATGTTTAAAATAATATATCATGCCAAGACATCACCATTATAATTTAAAACTTTATCTAATCATACTTATTTACAAATAATCGTGCAAATTTAGGGATAATAATTTTGTACGTTGTCGTGACGTGAGCAAATTACTTTGACACGTTACACTCTCCTGCTTAGAATGTACTGAAAAGTTATTCGACACCCTGTATATGATTGTGTTGAATGATGTGTTAAGATCTATCAATGAGGAGGATCGAGTTCAGCGTATTGTGTCTAGAGACGAGTATTCAGCAGACCTCGGTACAAGACATCTCACAGCTCCTACCACCAAATCCAACAATGTGTAAGTGGCCTATGACTCTTCAAGTCATTATGGTGCTCCATACTACATTCTGATATGATTAGGTGCCTATTGTTCCGAAAAGTCATATTTAAGCCTAAGAAATCTCATATTTCTCTATATGTAACCATCTGAAAGAGTTATAATTATAACACTTTGATGATGACTATGCTATTCTTGTTTTCATGTTATACTGGTTTCAGTTAATGCTTGTATCATAAAAAATGTGAAAATTGAAGACGAAATGTTAATGTCTAATTTTCTTTTTCACTTATATTTAATAGCATACTCCTTATCCTTCCTCAGTATAATAAACTGAGGAAGGCTAAGGAGACCCACCTCAGAAGACAATATTATCTCCAAGAAGATATGGCCAACAAATTGTATAGTTATAACTTATAGAATCATGAACCTGCCGCTAGGTAGTGCACACAGAGAGAGAGAGAGAGAGAGAGATAGAGAGAGAGAGAGAGAGAGAGAGAGAGAGAGAGAGAGAGAGCGAAGGCGAGAGAGAGATAATATTGTTACAATAGAGGTATGATATACTGTGTACTGTGTGTTATAGGTCTATGTGTACTACATGTGCTGTAGTACACATTTTGTGTTATTTTCATTTGTGCACTGTGTGTAGTTGTGTACTGTGTGCTATATGGATACTATAGATTATTTGTACTATGTGTTATGTGTACTATGTTTTCTATATCTACACCATGTGTTGTATCAGGATACCGGACACATGTGTGGCTGACCTCAAGACGGAGGAGCCTGCCCAGCAGCTGATGACGTCATTAGGGACTGACCTACGCTCTCTAACCAGGCAGCGTAAGATAGCCAGCACTACTCTGCTAGAGAGAGAACTCAACAACAACCCTACGGAGGAGGCCGCTCAACTACTCGTCAAGGTTTGTAACCTCTAATGATTATATTGGCGCTGTGAATTTGACGGTAAGCAAAAGTTTAGTGGCGGTAGGCTGGTGGCGTGGTGCACTGAAGCGTAAGACGATAAAAAGTCGTAGGTTCAAACCTAGCTCAGACTACAGAAAAATTATAATGCCACCAGTACTGGTTAATCGTGTACCAGCGCTTGCTGCATTAGTGTGATCTTTACGGCAATGTTGCAATTAACCAGTAGGACGGCAGACTGCAAAAGTAGCAGAAACAGCTAGTAAGAAAGGAAACATTGTAAAAATGTGCGGTTGACATATGTATCAAAAAATAAGAAGATAAAAATAAGGCAATCAATTAATCGACTGATGACGTTAGTATTTTGAAGGTTAATTATAAGCCGTCATGCCTGAGGTGAACAAATAAAAAAATAAAAAATAAGCTGCACATCAGTTTAGGCGACTTTTACGATTTTCAGAGTCAGAAACAGGAGACATACACACCGCTTCTGGAGTTTTAGCAAAGCTTTTAATGAATTTGAGCGACCAATTGGTCAAGTAAACTAAAATCATGACGTAGCCTACTTCACCCTTAATTATCTATGCAAGTCGGCTCTTACGAAACACGTGTAGATTTCGGTTGGTGTATTCTCAAGTTTTCTAGACCCAACACTGGTTCTCCAGTTGTCTTTATCTTCTGCCTATCTTCTTCAGTTTGCAAAATTTTATACTATGTTAATTGCATTACTGATTTTGATTATTATACCATTCGTACCTTATATTGACACAATTTCTGTTTTGAAAATTGTAACAGGTGAATCGTGCCATGGCAATACTATACTCCAGACAGGTTCTTACAGCGCTGCTTGCTGATTGGCCAGAACTAGGTCACCAGATAACCACTGACCTACTTGGATGTGAGGCTGAGGCTAACCTGCCCTTTGTGCTGGAGCTACTCAATCAGCCAGAGTCCACCGATAG
Source organism: Enchytraeus norvegicus (assembly GCA_034695365.1). Lineage (NCBI taxonomy): Eukaryota > Metazoa > Annelida > Clitellata > Enchytraeida > Enchytraeidae > Enchytraeus > Enchytraeus norvegicus. The sequence goes on along the minus strand of JAQFZF010001784.1, from coordinate 1,790 downwards.
CTTCCTAAAGGTAAATGTCTGTGCAATTATATAATAAGAATGCTGTCAAGTGGGGTTTGTTTAATAGCAAGAAGATACCTTAGTTACTTTTTGAAATATCTTCAAAATATTTCCTCATTTCAGTAATAATTAGGAAAATATATGGGGGGGTTGTGGCCGAGTGGTTAGAGCGTCGGCCTCCGAAGCAAGAAGACATGGGATCGATCCCAAATCAGGTCAACAAGAAGAATAACCCCAGGTGTCTGGTAGGTTAGTGGATATCGGCGTTTGCTGCATTGTGCGCTCTAAACGGCAATGACACGTCTAAATATGGAGAGAGCAAAAAACGAAAAAATACTAAAACAGCAACTAAGAAAGGAAACTGGCACGTGCATTCTGTCAAATGAGGGAATATATGAATAGAAAAGAAAAGAAATATTAATTAATCTATGTGCTGACTACAATTCTAATTACCTTATTATGGTAGTCAGCACTTGAATAGTAAAAAAATTAACCCCCTTGTTGGAGAATGTACTGGTAGCCCCACTTAACCGTAATGTATTCTGAAATGATAGTAAATCAAATTCTGAAAATCATCACCTCTAAACGATGTAACTCATTGCTATGATATAACTCAATTTTTCTGGAAACAATTCAAGATTTCTTCATCATTTCAGCTTATTTACTTGCGAGTGCTTCCTAATAAATGTTCCTATAAGAATTATATTACGGTACTAGATATGGTGGCTAATCAAGCTTTTATGGTATTGCATAATACTTTTTTTATTGAATTATATTTTATTTCATTTATTTGTTTACCTAGACACGACAGCCTATATATGTTTTACAGCTGCTTTGCGTTTTGCATTGACCAATACTTGGTTGATTGATCGATTGATTGTGCTAGGTTGTGCGCAGTGTCGTGCGCCACTGTCATTCAGACGATCTGGTGTCCATCGCGCAGACCTCATGCAGCTTTATGGAAGAGGTTGACTTAATCAGTAAGACTGTGGAGTCAGCGCACCATGCCACCTGTGGTGCAAGCAGCTCAGTGCAGGAGAAGATACAGATACAGGGAGCCACCTATCTCAATATACAGTTTGATAGTCGGTCAGTTGTCACATTAATTGATTGATTGATTGAATTATGGAGCCACCTACCTCATCATACAGTTCGATAGTAGATTAGTTGACACATTAATTTATTGATTGATTGATTTATGGCGCCATCTATTTCAACATTCAGTTCGATAGTGGATTAGTTTATACATGAAATGACTGATTGATTGATTTATGTTGCCACCTATCTCAATATGCAGTTTGATAGTCGGGTTACATGATTGATTGATTGATTGATTTATGGCAACAACTACCTCAACATACAGTTCGATAGTCGGTCAGTTGGCTCATTGATTGATTGATTGATTGATTTATGGCGCCACCTACCTCAGCATGCAGTTTGATAGTCGGTCAGTTTATGCATTAATCTGATTTCGATTAGCCTGTGCACGTATTTCCAGCTTCTTTGCACTTTGTTCTTTTGCTTCTCTTCTATTTGTTTTTTATTTATTTAAATTTCTGGTTGTTTTCTATGCCAAAATAGCTATTAAAGATGGATACATTAAATGATTGATTGATTGATTTATGACGCCATCTACCTCAACATGCAGTTCGATAGTAGGTCAGTTTATGCATTAAATTTTACGTCGGAATTCTAATAACTGCGAATGCAAAACAGTTAAAAAATTTATATAATGATATATGTTTTATGGCCTTTTTGCTAACTTTGACTCTGGTGTAAAACACATTAAT
>JAQFZF010001783.1:0-13434 GCA_034695365.1 Enchytraeus norvegicus | reverse complement strand
TTAAATTCGGGTATTATCTATTTGGCTTTTAACCTTTGACATCATCCTTGTAATATAGAAGCAGACGTTAAACCAAAATTACAACTTTTACGATTAGCGGAATTTCTGAAGCCTCGCACTCTGGAGCTATAAATTTCCAGGATATTGTTTCATTTAATATTTTATAAGTCATTTACTGGTATGTGGGTTTATTAGGGATAAACTGCTGGTTCCATTTGCAGTTATGTAGATCCGTTATTAGCTCCATTCCAAGTTTATAACAGGAAAACACCGTGGTTTTAGTGTATCCGTAGAAAATAGAGAGAAAGGAAATTGCATCGGGCTATTGGGACGTGGAAAAGTCCCATTTATTATGAAATTGTGGAATAAATAGCTTTATTTGTTTTCAAATATTAAATACCCATTGTATGGTAAAAGTAGTCAAATAATTTGATATTTCGGTATAGATGTTGACTATAAATTGATCTATTTTATGCAGTATTTCATGGCACTAATCATTTTAGGCATATAAATGGTTATCTGCATAACGATCTTATTTAATATTACATTTATTGTCGGTTTTATGGCTAAATGGACTTGCACCGTGTATGACCAGTGCAAGGTTGTGACTTGCGAACTGCGTTTGAGTGGCTCAGTTAGTATTGCTTGTGCTGTTGGAGGCGTCCCTGATACGGAGGTTTCACAATCTGACGATGGTCAGGCGATTACATGTTCGTTAAATAATGTTGCATTGCATTGCATTGTATTTCACGTATAGAGAGAAGGTAATTTACTTATTGTTACATAATTAATTTCACATGATTACTTTAATAATTTCTAGTATTACAATTAATTATTATTAATTGCTAATAATAAATTATAATTAATTACTTGTTGACCCGAGAAACGTCAATTAACTCTGTCTTGGTTTCTATTAAATTCGTCGGCATTTAGCATCGAGGGCTCTCTTTCGATTCCCAATAGAGCCATTTATGGAGAATGGAATCTAAAAATTGAAACAAGCCAACCATGCCTTTCATACATCCACAAAGAAATGAATCAGTATGAAGAAAGAAGAAAACACGATGACAGGGAAACACGAAGACAAGAAAATTCGAAGAAAATACGGCTTGAAATTGAAGGTGCATATTTCGCTCGAGTCGTCCCTGACATCGCATGCGAGTGAGGCTTCGGGCGTGAAATCTTCATTTATAAATTTATTGATTTTTTGTCAATTGTATTGTATTGTATTGTATTGTATGGTATTGTATTGTTTCATCTTGGTCACCCTGAGTGTAAACATCTCTGTGGTTTTTAATGAAAACGATTCATTTAGAACGGAATGAATCGTCGCCCAGCTACTCGTGATCGACTAGACTAAAAAAGCCGCAAAAACAGATCGAGAAAGATGTCTCTCGCTGATCCCGGGTATACAGTGCAATCTATCTGCCGATTCCATGAATGAAAATAGCTCCACCGGGATACGTCGGCCCCATAGCCTCCATGCCCACGGAATTGATTGATTGATTGATCCGATAAAAAATGCCCTTTTTTCAACTAATTTCTGTAATATGGAAAAACCAAGCACTCCAAGCACTGCCAAAGTTCGGAACCGACTCCAAGGTTAAGATTTACGCTGTTATTAATTCTCTAAATCAGTTTTTATATCATTCAAACAATAATAAATGTAAATATTTACCGAGCTACAGGTATCAGAGTCGTAAAATACCACTAAATGTCGGTAATTCACAGTAAATAACGTCTAGTAAAAGATAAGGGTAAGTTAGGCGTGTCGAATTTCTCTTTCATCCCCCTAAGGGGGGCCATTAACTGGTAGGTGGTCGTCGCCAAATTTATAGTTTCCGAGTTGGTATATTGAACGGAATTATCGCTTCGAAACATTTCCGATTCTACGCTTCCAGAAATAATTTCCAGATGCTGTTGCTCCATTTCGGTGAATTATTTGTGTAGAAATTACGCAAGTGAGTCCGATTCCAACTCAGAGAAAGAAATTCCCGACAGTGATTTGAAATTTATTCTGTAATATAAACCTTTATTACTCAGTTGTAATTGATATAATATAAGGTTAATCTTTATTGAATTTTATTAAGTTCATTTCTATAAGGGCAATAGAAAAAACACATTTAACGTTTGGGTGTAAGGAAGCTTATTAGTTAATTATTCAGAATAGATTTGAGCTGGAAGAGTGAAATATTTGAAGGCGAACATATAAGCCTAACATAAGATGAGGAGGTTATAGACACTCTATCTATGCTCTATAGAGGATAGATAGAGTGTTTGCAGATAGAGTCTCTGTGCGGAACAGGCAGATGAGCTTTTTTGGTCATGTTTTGCGGAATAAAGAAATAGAAAGCATAATCGTAAGTGGAAAAATTGAAGGAAAGCGCGCAAAGGAAGACAAAGAATTACCTATACAAAGAGTCTCAGTGAATGGATGAACGTTGAAGAAGTAGAAATGATTCGATTTGCTGGAGACAGGGATATTTGGAAAAACATGACCGTCAAAGCTGGGAACCGGCAGGAAACCTGAAAGAAGAAGAATAAGAAGGAGAGTGTTTGCTTCGGAAGCAAAAAATTCCAGGTCTGTCAACCAATGAATAACCAAAGGAAAGAAGAAGTGAAGAGAGAAAATTATAGGAAATATATGCCATGGACCAGCCGTTAGGCAGTACATTGGGAGAGAGAGAGAAAGTGAGAGAGAGAGAGAAGAGAGAGAGGAGAGAGGGAGAGAGAGATTTATGCTTTTATGCTTTGATGAACTTGTCATGCATAGGGAAATCATTGGCCTCGGAAAACTTGAAAATAGACTAATCGATATCTGTACGTTCCTCGTCTAAAAGCCGATAAACTCGGTCACTGAGGAAAGATACGTTGACCCAACTAAGAAAACTAAATTATCTCCAAGAAAACATGCTATACAAACAATACAGTTATATGCCACGAATCATAATGCCAGGTCCTCCTGTTGGGCAATGCACTGAGAGAGAGGGAGAGACAGACATAGAGAGAGAGAGAGAGAGAGAGGGAGAGAGAGAGAAATAAAACTAGGCTGTGCATTAGTGCTATTTTACAGTTTACAAAGGCAGTATATAACATTGTTATGTCATAACAGAATGTTATATATTTTAGATCGAGCAGATGGTGTTTCAGACTATATTCTTTGTACTGATACTGGCCGGTAACCTTACAGTACTGGTAGGCCTTGGCATACAAACCTACCGTGGGGCCAAAGTTACCAGCATGAAAGTACTTATACTAAACCTCGCTATCTGCGGTAAGTCCAACAATTTTATGATACAATAAAATAAGGTTTAACGTCCGTTTCATTATCTGACGACGATATCAGGGACATAGTCAACTAATGTTCATGAATCACAGACTATCAAGCTATTTGCATTACATTGTATTGATTAAAATAATTAAAATAATATATCCTCCAGCTTGGACTTTACTTCTAATGCTGCATTTCGCTTATTACACTATTGCAGCCCAAAGAACAACAATGAGACTTAGTTGCAATAGCACACTGACCTGTACAGAGTAGATCAATCAATCAATACGTATTTAACGTCCATCTCATCAGCTGTCGACGATATCAGGCACGTCGTATATCGCACATTGACAGCAAGAACAAATGTAAATGCAAATATAATTCTGTTGATTTAATTATTGCATCGCATTGGTTTGGACTTTAACTTGCACCGTGTTTGATCAGTGTTGACTCGACCTGTTCTGTTTCAACACTGGTGCTAACGGCGTTTTAGTGAACCAGCTGGTACTGCTTGTGCTGTTAGAGACGTCCCTGATATCGTCGTCAGATGATGAACAAACTTTACACCCAAATTATATTTTATTGTATTTTGTTTTGACATTGTATTGTATTGTTAATTGAATCAATTAAGAATACACGAAATTGTTTTGATGAAGCGACCTAAGCGGTAAACTATTCTTTCCAGTTTCTCAATAAATGGTAACCGACAGTGGTGGCTTTCTAGGGGGAGGGGATGAGTTCTCTCCCCCCCCCCGCCCCCCAGAGAACTTTCGCCCCGCAATATTTTCCACTAAAATATTACCGATGATTATTTATTCATATCCAATTTCTAAATTAGTCTCTCCCCCCTCCATGTTCTCCATATCAATTTGTCTAGCGCCGCCACTGGTAACCAAATATGCTACGTAAAATGGTGCATCGGTGGTCAGCTAGATAGGATACTTTTGTGTCCTTACTGACGGCCGGTGGTTTGCTTGCTTGTATGCTTTTGTGCTTGCTTGTGTTTTCATTTTTCGTTTTCTTTTTGCATGACGGTTTGCCTACTTGTCTTGTATACAGCATTTTGTCGTTTGGAATGAATAATAGGGCGGAGCTCTCTCTCTCTCTCTCTCTTTCTCTCTCTCTGATATCTTTTTCTGATTTACAAACTTGTTTTATAACCTATACGTGTGAGGTTTTGTGTGCTGGCAGATCTAAGCGTTGGTGTTATGGATGTGTTGACTGATGTAATACACGCTTCGCTCGATAGGTTTCATGGCAACGATGCTGCCTGTAGGACCATGCACTTCCTCGAGGTAACTGTAAACATGGCATTTCTATTTTTGACTTCTAAACTTATTTTTAGTATTTTTATTAATTTACTTCCTTGAGGTAAATATAAACATGGTTATTTCTATGTTTTACTTAGAAACTTATTATTATTTTTACTTATTTACTTCCTTGAGGTAATGGTTATTTTTATTAAATATTAGTCCTATTGTATACTTTGTGTGATTTTCATGCGGGCACATGTCAGTGCCTTCGGGCCTTTGTATCTCATTTCTCACTCTCGGTTAGTTGTTACATGTTTTGCTAACTTGATTCGTGTGAAATAAATTTAATTCAATATCTATGCCTGTAACTAGTTATTAAGATAATGTTTAGTTAAGTTGGACACTCTAACGATTGCAACTAGCTAAGCCGAATTTGGAAACGAATCTCGGCTATCTCTCCTTCTCTTGAGATCAACATCATACGCAATTGTTATTATTGTTTGGGTGGACAAGCTGGGGTGTCATATGCTGTCTGAGACGTCCCTGATATCGTCGTCAGACGATGAAACGTACGTTAAACCGTTATTTGATTTTGATCCGATTTTAGACTTGGATGAAAACTGTCAGAGGTTATTTTCTAACCCATTAAGTTATTGTATTGTATATTGTATTGTATTGTCCATTTATCGTAAAGTTATTGTATTATATTGTATTACATTGTATTGTCTATTAATCGATATCAAAGTTTGTTGTCCATAATTTTCTGGTTTTGGATTACGTGACGTCAATATTTATTACATAAACAAAATCTAAATAACAAATAGATAACAAACACGAGTAAATATTGTCAATATTTTATTCCGCGACTTCAGTCTACAAAATCAATACATTTTTATTTTATTCATTGTTAACGAATATGCACACTGCATACCGCTTAAGAATTACCATGCCAATTACTGCACTACCAAGTATTGCATTTGTGTTAGCAAACGTTTTTATATTTAATCGAACATACATTTCTCCGTCTCTCTCTCTTTGTTTCTCTCTTTGTCCGTTCGTGTTTACTATTTTCATTAAATGCTACATTAAAGTAAGAAATTAACAGTCACATGACTCGAATCTACTTTTCGAGGGATTTTTAAGTTATCACAAGTCCTCTTCATTTATATTTGACCGTTATTATTCAGCTGTGTTGAGCCGTGTTGAAGAGAAGCCTTGTGCTGCTGAACCTTAACGTTAAGCACACTCAAACCTATCTAATTCAATACGAGTCATCATAATTACGAACTATATCTTAAAATATAATGTTCTTCTTGTTCTCACATTTTCTAATGGTTTAGGGCAAGCTAAGATTCTTATTGAGGTTATAGCAGCTTTAGGGTTCTTATCGGGGCCGTCTAATTTTTTGGTCTAAATATTCGGATGATTTGGGAATGTCGCATCTTTCGGTTAAACACAGAGACGATGGAGGGGTTATTGTAGATTTAGGATCCAGGGATGAAGACTCTAAACTAGGAGATTTTCCTTAACCCCTCATAGAGTGACAGGGGATTTATCCTACCCCTCATTGAGTGATGGGAGATTTTCCCTAACCCCTCATAGAGCGATAGGGTATTTATCCTACTCCTCAGAGTGATGAGAGATTTTGCCTAACCCTCATAGAGTGATAGGGGTTAACCCCTATAAGACGTAATGATAGGGGATTCTGCCGAACCCCCGCTCACTTGTAGTAATAGCAGTAACGCCTTGTGCGGCCGACCTTGCGCCACACACGGGTTCTCTTGCTCCTGGGGTAACCCTTGCGCTTCTTCCCGCACCCATTGGACCGGGCCTCAGGGCCCTTACCGCTCCCTCCCCGGCTGCAGGTCCGGCTGCGACTGCGAGACCGGTCGTCGGCCCCTTGCCTCCCCTCGGGGTGAGCACTCCTTGAACGACTTCTGTCAGCCTGCACATATACACAATGATACAAATTAATAATAACGAGAAGAAATTTTAAAACAATACATTTTTGTTTTATATATCCCAGAGTCTTTTACAACCCAGTTCATGAAAGAAATAAGCAAATAAATAATTTATAATTTTGATTTTTAGCAAGAATTGAGACTAGTTTTAAAATTAATATTTTCCTCAGCAATAAGTACGAATGGAATAAACACTGAAATATTTATACATTAGTTCATCGTTAATAAATGAGGCTATTTCAATAATTAACGACTTCTTTCAGCCCGATGTCGTCGTCAGATGAAGAAACGGACTTTAAATTCGCATTGAATAACATAAAACAAGTAATAAGAAATAAATAATGTAGATTTTCTGTTACATTTGCGACTAAATATATTTTAAAAATAGTTGTATACATTATTTGTAATAGAGCCATGACTAGGAATTCAAAGAAGCTGTAAAGGTAAGTTTAACTTTTGTTTCCGTATCGGAGGATACTGTAGAGACGGACCCGGCTGAGACTCGAATCCGTGGCCTCCTGCGTATCGAGTATGAGTGCTACCGATAACGCTATCTTAGCGGAATATAAGATTAAATAAGTACATCAAAATATAAAACAAATTTGACGGTTTCTTCCAGAAGTCTGGATCAATAAGCTTTGAAGATTTTGAAGATTTTATAAAAACGAAGAACTATTTCCTTTATAGCACATTCAGAACAAAAATATCTGCATTAATAAGTTGAAAGGCTGGGCTTGATGTTAGCTTCGCACCCGAAAATACCCATCAGTGACAAGCATAGCCGATTATTCGACCTTCTGGTTTCTGGTCGATCACTTTATCTACTGCAGTAAACGGTTAGACTTAAAGGCTCAAATTGTTTTTATTCTACTGTATATCTTAGTATGGTAGTGGCATATGGCAGACTAGATAACTCTGCTCTCCATTGTTATAAACGCTTCTGAGACTTAGTAAAGTTTAAAGGTATAAAATTAAGATTAACGTATGTTTTCGTATCGAAGGATACAATACAGTATAATAAAATGTGGACCGAAGGCGATGTCAGGGACGTCCCAAGCAGACTATGCAACTGCAAGCAGTTAGATACCACCAGAATACACTTGACAATGCATGGATGGAAGATAAATCGAGATCTGAAAGAGTGCAAGTCCATTAGCTAGCGTATAATTGTCAGATTCTGTAAGTAATGTATTATAGAAATTTGCAGATTGATTGATCGATTGATTGATATTGCATTAAATGAACAGCAAGTCTGTACTAAGGCGTCTACATGTATATATTCTAGTTGACAATATCATTGTTCGTATGTCACAATGAATTGTTAATAAATACTACTACTACATGGTAGACTAACAGTGCGCTAAAATTTCAGAATAGCAAGTATTGCCACACCGGTTGTGGCTTATGTGCTATATACAAGTTAATTTGATTGATTGATGATTCTACTTACTGATCGATTGCTAGTGGAAATGATTAATTGATTTATTTACTCTAGTTATTGGTCGATTATTACTGGAAATGATTGATCGACTTACTCTACTCGTTGATTGTTTGTTACTGAAAATGATTGATTGATTATGATTTCAATTAAATCAAAGTTAAAATGGTTATTTAATTACCGAAAATAAAACTAAACTTACCATGTTTAAGTAGTTTCGAAGTTTTCGTCGAACGGTTTGCTCTTTTTATTATTTTTCCTGATGTTACCCTTACTATTTGTAGACTAGGACTTGCTCTGTTTAAAGACTGTCTGATTTTTTCTTCCCTAGTAGCTCAAAGTCTATGGAGCTTTTATACCTCGAACTGGATTTAGAATTTGATTGGTCAGTGGAAAAAACCGCGTCATGAGTTTATCATGCAGAAGTGAATTTAGCTGACGAGCAGTTACTAGGAGAAGAAATTATAAGTTTTATCTATCTCTAGTGCACTGCCAAATGGCAGGTCCAAAGTTCAAATTCCGAAACACGGTCTGCTATCCCGTGCACTAATGAGCACTCCATCGATCATCAAGTTGATCCTATTAAAAAGGCTATGCCTTTACCATTTACCAGTACCACACCTAAAATGTCACAATTTTCTTGGGAATATATATCTGACTTCCGAGGTGGTTTCCCGTTGCCTTTCTCATTACGAAAATATCTGCGTTAGTCGGCTTATACGAAACATTGTACAGTTTTCAATTGATCTATTCCCAAGTTTCCCGGAACCAACACGGGAAATTCAGAAATTCTATAGTAAGTTCTATAAACTTTAATAAACGAGAGTACTGCCGTTGTCAATGTCAGCATCAAGCACTCTTAAGCCAGTGCTCATGTGACAAGAAATATGGACAATACGGTGGGTAAGCTAGGAGTTTTTGAGGAGATTCGATCCTTGATCACTTGCGTCTGAGGCGAACACTCTATCGATGTCGCTAAATCCCCAACTTACTTATTTAGTGGATTTAAACAACCATGTCTTAGCATGTTTCTGGTTCAACTTTATTAATGTCCTGATATAATTGGCAGACACTCTTTACGCTATGCTACACCTAACGTTTGGAACTCTTTGCCACTTCATGTTCGATCTTGTCTCACACTATCTTGTTTTGCAGTTGACTCATTTATTCCTTCTTGGATCATAAAAAGAAGAATCGGTTTACTGGTAATCTGAAATAGCACTGTACTTTTCTCTTACAGCATTTGTTTTTGTAGTCCGGTTTGGGTGGGCAGGCTGGTAGTTAGAATGTTGCTGGAAACGTCCCTGATGTCGTCGTCAGATGATGAAACGAACGTTAAATTCGCATTGATTGCATTGTTTGATGTGTTATAGCGACGTCCCTAACAGCATCACTAGATGAGGAAACGGAAGTTAAACCTTCATTATTATTATGTTTGTAGGTGACTTTTACGTATTCCTCGACCTATATGATCGTAGCACTGAGCCTAGACAGACTGGATGCCATCTTACGACCACTGGCCTTCACTGGGAGAGGTAAGAATTGTTTATATTATGTTTTTTCTCAAATTCCAGAAAAGCAGAGGTTCTTGCCACATCAGTTGTGGCTTATCGCGGGCTAGGCTACTCTACCTCTCACTGTTCAAAGCGCTTCTGAGACTTAAGTTAAGAGTGCGCTATATAAAAGCTTCTGTTTGATTGATTGATTGATTTATATTTACTTTTACTTTTTCAAACCCTGGGTGAAACGAAGAAGTGATAACATAGACTGTATTATATTAATTGATAGAGAAGGTGATTGATTGATTAGTGTGATTATTGATTATAGATATGGATACGATTAGATAAATCTACATATCGATCCATCGATCCATTCGTAATTTGATTGATTGATCGACTGATTGCGTGATTGATTGACTGATCGATTTATTTTTTACCCTGGGTGTAAACAGCCCGGTGGGTTTTATAAAAGCGATTCATTACGAATGGAATGAATCGTGGCCCGGCTACTCGAGATCGACTAGTTTTAAAGAGCCGCGAAATTAAACCGCATTGATTGATTGATTTCAGTATTTAGTGTTAAGATTCTTGCCATAATTGCCTGGCTCCTAGCTATGTTCTTCTCTTAACCTATGCTGATTACCCGATTGATTTATTGACTGACTGATTGACTGATTTATTGATTGATTGATTGATTGATTGTAGTATTTAGAGCTAAGATTCTGGCTCTAGTTGCCTGGCTGCTCTCAATGTTATTCTCTATACCAGTACTGGTATTCAGTGGCCTTGTGACTCGACCAAACGGGTTACATGAGTGCAGAATAGATTTCTACACAAAGACCAACTGGAAGGTTAGTAACAGTGGCGGATCTGTCGGTTCTAGGCCTTGCTCGGAGTGGGCATGGCCCCCCAAATTGCTAACTGATCCCCAAATATTTTCCTAGTCCCCAAAATGTCCTATGTGTATATAAAATTGTACTAATGATATTGGAAAACTTTAAAAATATTTCTGGGGCCATGGCCGGTCACATATTTGGTCCTGAGTAGTAAATACGTATATTCGAGCCTGAGTAGTAAGTACGTATATTCGAGCCTGAGTAGTAAGTACGGATGTCCTACCACCCCCCCCCCCCTCCAAGCCCGGTCGAAAAAATTGCCTTTTTCAATATATTTATACACAATTTTATGCTCAAAACTTTCACAAAATCTCAATCCCACTCCAAATCTAATCCTAAAAAGTTAAGACAAAATTTCAGATATTACATGATGCAATATTGAACCCCGGTTCCCTCCAAATTACCGCTGTGCACCTACAACATTACTTCAACAGCAGTTTATCGCGAGCTAGATTGTTGGCCCTCGGCAAACTTGACATTTGACCAACACAAGCTGGACGTGTTTCGTAAAAGACGATTAATACAGTCATTGAGGAGGGATAAGGAACCCTAATATTTTAAAATCAACAATTGATTGATTACTGTTCAGATCTACGTAGTTCTACTATTTCTCGCCGTGTTTCTACTCCCACTGCTGATCATCGCGACCAGCTGTCTCCTAATTGTCAAGACCATCTGGAGCAACAATAGCAGAATGTTTCTGTCTCTGGAACCAAGCAGAAAGCTCGAGGTTCAAATCTCCGCGTCGCCAGAGCATCAGTCACAACCAGTGAACAAAGGTCGCAAGCAAACAGGTTACTTAGTTTCTAGTTCTGGATCGAAAGGATAAATTACTTTAGAACGTAGTATTATTGTCTTAGTTTGAAAGCAAGTTAAATTGCTTTAATTTGGTTAAACATATCTTATCATCACAAGAACTGATGATAATTATGATTCTCTTATATTAACTTCTTTTTCTTCTTTTAACTTCTTCTTTTTTAATTTGTCTATATTTACGACGTAATATTGTTACCTTCTTTTAGTTTGAACATTTATATATGATTTGGTTACCGTATGTTTTTAAATATAGTAGTGTTATAGTTTAAAAAAACGTTATTTTTTAATTAGAAAAAAATTGCTACTATTATTGCTTAATCTTACAGAGCCTAGGCTCTTTTTTGGTCGCCACCTTCTAATTTGTTTATATTTATATTGTGTTTGAACCTATTGATTGTGATTGTATTGAGATGATCAAATAAAAGAAGGTAAAGAAATAGTGTAATCTAGCTACATTTTTAGTTCTTAAGATGCTCATTACTTGTGGGCCGGCTACTCAAGATCGACTTATTGTTTACACGATTGAACGTGACAAAATGCCACTAAAATTCATCATATACTAAGGCAGTCTATATCTATCATGTGCTCTGCAAACGGCAGGTCCAAGGCACACATTCATACACAGTCTGCATCCACGCCCATCGATGAGCACACCATTGATCAACCCAACAAGTCTATTCTTTCACAAAGGCTTAGCCTTTGCCACACTTAAATTGATCCCTTAGTTCAAGAAAAGTTATGGTTTCTGAGGTGGTTCTCCGTTACCTTCCTCAGTGACTTCGCTAGTCGGCTCTCACGAAACACGTGCAGCTTTCAGTTGTTCTATTCTCAAGCTTCTCGGGTCCAACACGGATAACTAAGGCAGTTTGTACTCTTAAGTTAAACTAAGAAGTAGGCCTATATATTTCAATGATTGATTGATTGATTGATTGAATAATTGTTTGAAGGTAAGGAGAGAGGTAGAACTGATCGTGGTGTCAGCAGAAACTCATCTTCCACGACCGGCAGTCTCTACTCTAAAGCCAAAATAAGAAGTTTGCGCATCACCTTCCTTATCGTTATAGGTAATCCTATCACTTTGTCATTATAGTCAGAGCTTAAATTGAGACGGAACACGGCGGAACGCCGTTCCATGGCCCAGTAAAAATTTCCATCAGGGTTCCGGGGCCTACCTTCAGCGTTCCGGAATCCTAAGGAAGTGATAGGTTCCTTGAACATTTAACAGTTCCAGGTCCCCTTGATTTCAAATTTAACCACTGATTATAGTCCCGGATGAATTTGTGTCTTGGACCTCTAAGAGAAGAGGATTAACTTGATAAATTGATCTTCAATCTCTGTTATTGTGTAGCTGCTAAAAGTTTTATCGCTCCAACACTATGGAATTCTTTGCCACATGACCTTCGGTCGTGTACATGTATTACAACCTTCCAGGCAAGCTGATAACCCATTTGTTTCTTTCTTTGATCTGTTTAATCATACTTTCTTGCCCTGTCTAATGGACTTGCACTGTTTCGGATCTCGCTTTCTCTTCCGTCTATGCATTGGCAAGTGTGTCCTGGTGGCATAGAATGTTCACAGTTTCATAGTCTTCTTGAGACGTCCCTGATATCGCCTTCTTGTGAGGAATCTGACGTTAAATCCTCAGTGTACAAGTATTGTATTGTAATTTTTTTTACTTTTCAATGTGTATCATCTATGTCATATTTTGACATCCCTGACGAACTTCGGTGAGGAACCGGACGTTAAATTTTCACTTTATTTCATATTTTCAGTATTCATCTTCTGCTGGAGTCCATACTTCGTGTTTAACCTACTGGACGTGTTTGGACAGATCGAGGACAGGAAGGGACCTACGATGAGGCCCGTAGGCATCTTCATCGAGAGTCTGGCCCCACTCAACAGCCTCGCTAACCCTATCATCTACGGGCTGGGCACAGCCATGGTCTGTCATAGACCAGCCGCCTCACCCAAGAGTCGAATCTGCGCCCCTCCTCCGAGCCTAGCCAACAACGCTAAACACTAGACTATGATATTAAATTAAGGCTATAATTCTCTCCTTTTATTTGTGGTTGGTTGGTAGTTTAGCTTAAAGTCGTCGTGTAATAAGTAGATGATTAGCGACTGCCAAAATATCAACCAACGACTAGAACTTCCGCCAGTCAGGTCAAATTAGCTCAAGACGTAGTGCAATGTCTTGGCGCAGTAGTCATTGCAATGAGGTAATGTTTGATATCAATCATCAATTTTATTTCTAATCTTTTTATAAGTAATTATTGTTTTATTTAATGTTACTTTGTTGT
>JAQFZF010001782.1:0-13436 GCA_034695365.1 Enchytraeus norvegicus | reverse complement strand
GAAAACTAAGAGATCAAAGCCATTCGTTGTGCATGTTGATAAGGTCAAGAAATATCACGCAGACATTGATGAGGAAGCAGAAACAC
The DNA here is from genome assembly GCA_034695365.1 of Enchytraeus norvegicus. Taxonomy (NCBI): domain Eukaryota; kingdom Metazoa; phylum Annelida; class Clitellata; order Enchytraeida; family Enchytraeidae; genus Enchytraeus; species Enchytraeus norvegicus. The sequence goes on along the minus strand of JAQFZF010001782.1, from coordinate 13,350 downwards.
AGGATCCTATAGCTCATGAAGCTAGCCCGCTAACCAAGGAACGGATCACGGACCTATTAAACCAATTATTACTGGCAACAGGTGGAAGAAGTGAGGAGGGGGTGGATTATAGCGGAGGCAGATTGGATATGTCAGCACCGAGTGATAATGAAGTGACAAACGCCATCACAGGGGTAAATAAATATTTCGGAATTATTCCGATTCAGATATTTCATGCGAAATAGAAATTCAAATTAGTACTACTTGCAGACCGAAGACAGCCGCCAGAAAACCTGAGAGATTCATAGAGACATATTAAAGATTTCTCGTGGACTTAAACTTCCGCAGCCAATATGAGTGATAGAAATAATAAGAGTAACGCGAGGCAAAGATCACCACGTTATAGGGACTATGATAGAGAAAAGCCTTGTGATTTTATTGAGAAAAATGGTGCGGATAGGCGTGAATCAAAACACGTTAGGCAAGCTGTGATAAAGGATAAGTCAGCGAAATTTAATAATCACCGTGACGTTAGCCGCAGTCTAGCCAGACAGGGATATGGAACCTATGGGGCCCAATTGGACTAGGGAGAGGGAAAGTGGGGGTTAAACGACAAGCTTCACCTACTAGAAGGTCATCCCCGCCCCCTAAGAAACCCTCATCATCCACGACCCGACTGGTTTCACCTACGAGGAGGTCATCCCGCCCCCTATGACGGCCTCTTCACCCCCGAGGAAATCAGATTATTCACCCCAAGGAGGTGAAGGCATCAAAGTTAACTACAAAATTCCAAAACTTCCCCCTTCTCCGGAGATAGAACTTGACTTCGAACGAGGAAGCAGTGGGGATGGTGTTGAATACAACAGTGATTTGGATGCGGAGGAAGTGGTGATGAACAAACCGGGTGATGAGGTGGTGGTGGAGGATACGAAGAAGAAACCAGTGGAGAGACTAACAGAATCTGCTGGGGTATCACAAAGGGAGGTTATGACCAACATCGTCATAAATCACCGGGGGTTCTGGAACAGCTCAGCTATGGCAAGAAGTGCTAAGAAGCATTTCCCTGATAAATCAGTACCGGAATTGATCGAAGACTTCCGTACGCTGGGGCAGACGTACCGCGACGCTGCCAGCTTCTTCCAGATTCGGTCAGCGACTCTACTAGCTGAGGGCATGGAAGTGCCGAAGGCCTACGAGAAAACCTTCCGGGATGTCAGGAACTTCTAGAGACGTTCAGGACTACTACAACCTTCAGCACAGCAAGTAGAGTTACGGCAAAGACTATTTCAGAGACATTATAGAGACTTTTGTTTAAAAATATTTAGAGACGTTTTAAGAATACTTAACTAATTAAGAAAAACTGCAATTATCGCTTTATATTTCTTTTATGTTATATTTTATGCTAGTTGTATAAGTACGATTTGTTGAATAATTAATGTTTTGAATATTGTTAAGGGAAAATTATAATATATCATAAAGGCACGTAATGGCGATCCATCGGAAATTTAAGTAATGCGAATAAGAGATGCGAATTTTAAAATGCAGTATAGGCGGTGTAGGGTGAAGTAGACTTGTACGATAAAATAAATTCTGTAGAGCTAACGCGGGCGGAAAATAATTTAACTATTTAAGCCTTAGAAGTAAAGTAAAATAAAAGCCTGGTATGGGTGTAATAATACGTTTTCAAATATGTGCATAATGAGTCGCAGATGCATAGAAGTATTACAAGCAAGAATAGGAACAACCTTTATTTTGAACGTGGACGTCATGAACCCATGTAATAAGTTTAGGGACAGGGGAATTAGCGTCAAATTTTATTGAAATCTCAACAATTTCTTTACGTATGGTATCCAGCCCCTATGTGATTAAAATTTGTCTCAGCCCCCTAGTCGGCAGCTTTTAGCCTGTCAAAATTTAATACTTCAATTGACGCCTCTACCGTTGGCGGCCGGAAAAGGGTATCAAAAAGCAATCTCGTGACTCAATTGTAATCATTTCGACAAGATAATGTAATAACGTAATGATAATGTATAGAAATTGAATAAGAATTATATAAAAATAAAGCACTTATAAGATTTTTGATGTGCGATGAAGTGAATCGTTATATATTAGTGAGATAGCATTGCAGAGTTCTTCTTTTTGCGCTTTACTTTAGAGCATCAGCGACGAGCCGAGACGTAAGCGTAGATAATCATTTTATGATAATGTAAGGAATTAGGCTCGTATGGAGTATCTTTGAAATAAATGCTAGAGTAAATTATTGAGCTTACATGTAGAGCGACAGAATTCAAAGATTTATATTTTTAAGATCTTGATTTAAGTTCAGAATAAATAATCATTTGCATTAAAAGTGAATATTATGGAACTATATATTTGTATATAACTCTAATCGGAGATTCTATATAGGTAGAATAAGGCTCTTGATAACAATAAATTGTGATGTAAATAGACGTGTTAAGGAAGCCAAATGCGTATATTATATTAATGCAATGTTTCATTCCGCAATTAATAAGTTAAGACTTGAATCAAGTTAAGAGTTATGAATAACAGCAGTGACACATTTTGGGAATCATGATATGCTAATTCTGATGTGTTAATTTATGTGATTATTAAATTACTTGGCATACTGTGAATACAGCTATTTTTTTAAAATTAATAGTCTTGGCAAGCTGCCAAGTGGTGCCGCATTGTGGTGAAGGTATAACTAACCAATATGACCTTTGATGTTTAACTGTATAAACATTGTCTTTTATGCTATTGTAAAGTAGTCTCGAAGATCCGTTGCGGTTATGACACTGTTAGTTAAATTGTCGTCGATGGCGATGATGATGATAATGATTGTGTGTGTCCCCTAACGATACAGCCTGCTGGAGGTTGCAGTGCTAATCCAGCGAAGTCAGGATTACAATTTGTATCAGAGTTTCCCTGCCCTTTCCAGTAGGAAACCTGCTTTCAGCATGGACCTGCTTCCATCAGGGGCCCATCCCACATTGTATAAATTAGGCTGGGACCGCATTGCACAGTGCGGCCCTGTGAGCTTAAGCATACACTGACGGGTTGGAGGGAGTTGGCGCCACGGCCGTCGCCCTGGGTGAGCAACAACAACATTGTGTGTTTACATGTATATACTATAGCCTATAGAGAAGCCTACTGGAGCGAGGAGACTCCTTGCATCATACTGGGCGAGCTCTGTAGGAGAAATCAGATGATTGATTGTGGCTTCCACCACTTTGTCTGCGTCTCGTGTGTCGAGCTTCACTTTAAGTTTGCGCTCAGCGATCATCTCATCACATTCTCCTGCCCTTGGCCAAAGGTTTGTTAATATTGATCTTTCTATGTAAATATTATCCATGTTTTCATTGATTAATGGACTTGTGCTGTGGTTGACCTCTTTCTCTTTCAGCATATGTGTTTTCCAGCTACAACCGGGTGGACCAGGTAGTGTTTGGGTGAACCAATGTTGTCCGAGACGTCCCTGATATTGTCGTTTGATGATGAACGTGATTGACGTTGACCCATTATATTGATGCTGTATATTACAGTGTGGCGCATATCTTGCATCACCCTGGGATTCTTGTGAGAATCTTGACAATAGATCAACCGACAACTTCCTGTGTTTTGTAAGATCCGACAAACACAGATACTGCAGTGAAGGGCTGAGTGGTCTGGGCCATGGTTCACGCACACCATGTGACCCGTGGAACAGACCCTGTGAGGTGGCTGAGCCGCTAGTGACCTGCCGGCGGATAGATCCAGGGCTACCTCCGGTGAGGAGGAATAAAGGAAACCAGCACCACGGCTGTTCCTCATGGGTTCGGTACAACAAGAACAACTGTTATTTTTTCTGTTCACAGTGTAAGGCAGTGTACAGTGAAGCTATCGAGGCTCTGATACTGGCTCCTAATGCGCTTCAGTATCTCCAGCGACAAAGAGATCCAATGGTGTATGGGGAGGAGAAAGACGAGTCAGCCGTGGTGTGCCCATCATGTACGCACGTCCTCGTCAGTGCTCTATTTAATATTTATGGTATATTTCAAGCTGTAAATAGGGCTATTGTTTAATAACATATTATAGAGACACTACAATGTAGGACTACAAGTATCTCTGTTGTTCACCCTGAGTATAATAATAAGAGGATGAAGCCTTGACATGGTTGTTTACAGGTGCATATACTAACTGACAATTGGAGTGCTATTATGTTTATTGTTCGTAGTGCAAGGAGACGTTGAAGGCTGAGGATGTAAAAGAATTGCTGAAGAAGAAGCAGATGGCTATGGTTCAAGCTGGTGTCAGTACGAGTGAGGAGAGTAGAACTGTGTGTCCTCGCTGTAACCACCCGAATACAACAGATCAGAAGGGATATGGTAACACTGTCTGTCCCAGCTGTCATCAGATCTACTGCAGGTGAGTTTAGTGTACCAACTCTAATCCTAATCTAATAATCCACTGCCTGCGTAAGGGTCAAGATGGCTTCAGTTAAGATTAATGACGTTGGGGCTTCCATCAGGCTATTGCTGTCCGAGGCACCAAAAATGTTTTTCTATATATCTTTATATACATTTATTGGCACAGTGAGGGGCAGCGTGAGACTGCCCTCGGGCAAGTGAAGGCAGCGTCACTTTGGGGGCAGCCAAAGAGGGCAGTAGGGCTATTGAGTAGTCATATAGGTATTCGTGTTCAATTTAAAGGTAATCATGTTCAACTTGAAGTACTTATTTTCAATTTGAAGGTACTTATGTTAGCACAAATAGTACTCTAATAAAGCAAAGATTTATTATTGTTTATATTTTTTATTTTGCAGTTGATACAACCTTTAACAAAATGAAATCTTTTTGGTCTTATTTTTAACTCTGGGTCGTTTACCAGCAAGATTTAAAATATGATCTATTGATCTGTTAATTTCTATGAGAAACTTAATTGTTTAACTTTATTATTCTCTTTCAGATATTTCTTCAATGATGAGCGTTATGTGGTGGGTTGTCTACTCTAATCCCTTTTGATGTTCAAGAAATAAACAAATATGTTTGTTATTTGTGTACAGGGAATGCAGCCGTATGCCGCATGGACAGTTCAGTTGTGTGGAGAGCACGATGTCTAATCCAGCTGAGAGGCGAGAGGCATTCATGGAGAGAAAGCTGAGGGAGGGCTTGACCATCTCCTGCCCAACCTGCCCGAGGAAGCTGCTAAGGGTGTCGAAGCATGTGACCTGTGTTTGCGGCACGACATTTTGCGGTCGTTGTTGCTCAACTGTGGGTCGTGAGCACGACACTAAGAGGTAAATTGATTTATTTTAGTTACATCTATTATCACATTAGATTTTAACATAATTCATAATTATTATGATAATATAACACATCATAACGTTACACGTGTATGCATTTCATTTCATTGCTGAATGTTTCAAAAAAATTGTGTCTCTGCTAATTCACATATTTTAATGTTCGATTTATTATTATTACTTTTATGATAAGAAAGGGTTAGCATTTTATTTCAAATATCCACATAATACAGGATATCTATTTGTGTGATGCTCTTCAAAGTGGGCCCACTCTTGCAATTAATTTATAATATTGGTTAATTATCATCAATCTGACGATCGCAGATTGTTACAATCAACAATGAAAACCTTCTTTAGTGATGTTAAAATCGCTTAATATATTGAACTTATCACTTAGAGCCTAAATATTGAATTCCATTTTGTTAAGCCATCTTGAAGATCTAGCTAGAGCTTCTGAACCTTTACGTTAAACACGCTAGCCCTAAACAATTATCTCTCCAAAATGATAGCTCTTCCTGCAAACTATGATCAGATTTAGTAAATTGTATTGCTTCTGGGATATCAGAGCTGTCCACATCTGTTATGTCTATGGCAAACTAGGATACTTTTTCAATCACTGTTCGTGAGCGCTCCTGAGACTTGGTTATGAGTGCGCTATATAAAAGTCTGTGATTGATTGATTGATTGAATTATTGATTGATTGATTGATTTAACTTTCAGGTGCAAGGACCTCGTCATAGAGACTGCGCACAACCTGAGCGCTCGACTCACGCAAGAGTTTGAAGCCGAGGAGGCTCACTGGTTCTCATAGACTGGCGTCTATAACAACATCAACCGTTTTTAATCCTCTCATTTTTATAAGTGGATTTGTTTGGTTTTGAACCAGCTTTGATTATTCAATATTATTATAATTATTAACATTGGACACCACTATTTCATTTTGCTCTTCTCAATATGATAATTAAATTGTCGGATAGTAACAATGTAGCCCTCCAATGGGTTGAAATATTATTATGTAGGCTTAAAGTTTATGATCAATAGTTAAAGTCGATTTTAAATTCATGTTTGCTGTCTTAATGCTTGATTAATGCATTGAATTTAGCTTAAACATTATAATAATAGAGCCTAGGTTTATTTGTCTGTTCCCTCATATCAGGGACGCCAAATATTAAATATTGACTAGTGATAGATAAACTGATTTTCATGTTGAACTTCCATAAACCTGCAGTAGTGTAATTCGGTGTTTCTAACAGAAAGAAATAATACCAAAAGTTTTAATATGATTAATGAGCCACTCTTAAAGTGTTTGGAACGTTGTTCAAATAAATTTAATATGACTAAACATTTACCGATGTTTACAGTCAAATCATTAAATGCTCAAGGGAAATTAAATATTCTGAGGTGGTCTCCCCATTGCCTTCCCCACTGACTGCGTTAGTCGTTGAAAGCTACTAGTGCCTTCTACGAAACACTTCTAGCATTCTATTGGTTTATTTACTTTATTCTCTAGTGGCCTTTCGAGAATAAAGTAAAAGGACTTTTATTTAGATTCAGTAATATATTCTGATAATAATTATAATTATATTGGCACAGTTCTCAAATATGGTGGTGTTTGGTATTAAATACATTATCGGATTTTAGCGTAAGTTCGTAATCTTACGCTGCAATTCTAGAACTGTGTGATTGGATTACGGGCTGTAGCTATAGGATCGTATCTATAGACCTTGCACTATCTATAGACCTTGTAGGTCTATAGATAGTGGACTACACAATAAAGAGTATCAAGAGATAGCTCAATTTGTCTACAGGGGTTACACTGGAATCGCCATAGGTAGACTATAATTATCAAAGAAGTTGCTGTATTTCCCCAACCAAACACGATTCTACATGTAGCAGGCTCAGCTCTTATAGTACCATGCTTTTGCTCAGCAGTCAATCAACTTCCAAATTTATAGAAACTTGTAACGATGTGTTGGCATGACATCTTAAAAGATCTTCACTGACAGAATAATTGCTGAAACGAGGCTATTCAAAGAGGCTATTACATGTAGGCCTAGGCCCTATGTCATAACTTTTATGGGAATTTTGTGTGGAAATAAATTGTCATTGATGACTTCATCAAAGTAAAAAAATTCACACACTTTTTTCTGTAAGTTTATAATGTCAAAAATGCATAAATTTCTTCAGGAAACCACACTATTTTTTGCTAAACCATACAATTTCATTCCATAAACTCAAAAATTCTCTAAAATATGACGAGGTAATATTTGAATTAACCCATAATGTAAAGCTTGGGCAAAGTTGCAGCAATTCTATTGTAGCATTGTTCTGTCAACCAAAATCTTTTAAAGGTTTTACATCAACACAACGTCAGAAGTTTCTATGAAATTGCAAGTTGATTGACTGTTCAACAAAAGACTGGTACTAAGAGCTTAGCATACTACGTGTACAATGATGTTTGGTTAGGAAAATACAGCAAATACTGTTATATATGACAATTTCAGTGTAACCCTTGTAGACAAATGGAGCTATTTTTATAGATACTCTTTATTGTGTAGTCCACTATCTATAGATCTACATAGAGTAGGTTTATATGATACGATCCTACAGCTACAGCCCGTAATCCGGTTCCATATTAAGTACTTCAGCGTGTGGTTTCGGGCGCACGTCAATATCCGAATCAGTATTTTTTACCAAATGCCAATTTCATTTGAGATAACATCAATTTGTCAAAAACAATTACTAAATTAAGAAGCCAATATAGAAGCCAATAATTTCTTGAAAGACCAATCGAGAATAAAACAATAGAAAGATGCATGTGTTTCGTCGAAGTCGCCGAAGAAAATCACTGGGAAGGCAATGGGGACCTCTTCGGAATATCTATTATCTAATTTCCCTTGAACCATCATTGAAGGTGTGATAAATGCATAGCGTAAACTGTGCTGGGAACGACATGTCAAGGGACTGGAGTCGATAAATAATTTACTCATTAGGCCCAATCGTTAGTTTGCAATCTGGTGAACAAACTGAAGTGGGTCCTTATCCTATCTATGTATGCTGAGATGCCTGAAGCAGTTTTATAATTATAATCGAAATGGAGATCACAATAAAAAAATTATTTTTCTAATTTATTTACAGCCGACGAAATATGCTTAAAAGCATTTATATCTAAAAAGCATATATTATCTAAACAAGGAAGCTTTGCACTCAAACATTTTACATTATATTATAACATTTCTATTATTGTACTTAACAAACCAAATTAAGCTACTATTAAATAGAGTCCAATCTATAATATGATGTAGGCATCATTTTAATCTAAATAATTTAAGTCACAGATGCCATATAAACATGCAGAATTCCCTAATATGAACATATTTACAACATTGTTAGCATAGCATAGTTTCAGTATGCCGTTACGAATAATTAACATTTCTGTTGCATCAACAAAATTATAATATCTACAATATTTTCCTAGAGTGGAAATAGAGTTATATGCCATGCCTACTGCTATATGCCATGGACCTGCCGTTGGGCAGTGAGAGAGAGAGAGATAGAGATAGAGTAATGTATCACCGGTTCTGTACGAGATAATTTGAAAGTCCTTGTAAATAAAGGAAATTAAACAATTCTGAATTGATGGGAGTAGATTCGGCCAACCTTTTATCCACTTTGTGCTACCAACAAAATCCGTAGAATAAATAAAAAAAAGTCATGTAAACCCAATCTTAGCAATTACAGCACTCTGATAATGGGTTCAGCTGATGCAGGCACCGATATCTGTGTAAGTTATAAAGCAAATTTCACATTTCCTAACGATAGATATCAAATTAGAATTTTAAAAGGCTAAAGACGAATTTAACGTCAGGTTCGCGGCCCGAGGGCTACATCAGTGATGGGAGAGCCCTGAGATTCGAACCGCAGACCAATTGATGAACAGTCCAGTCGCTTTCCATAAATAAAGGCATATATTTAATGATTACAGCAATACAACATATCAGTCAATATATGAATAAAATTTAAATTCCGCTATCAGTCTTTAATAAAGAATTTATTCATTGATTCTTTATTCTTATCCATGCAAAGAAAGAAAAGCAAAATTAGTAAGTCATTACATGGTCAGATATAGAGAATATTCAGTGTGTATTAATTTAAAAAATAACAAAAACACAAAAACAGCAACTAAAGCAAGGAAACTAGCATGTGTGTTCTGTCATATGCGAAAAATAGACGAAAAAATAAATTACCTGAATGTTTTATTGTAAATTGTAATTATTGTAATATAAATTGTAATTGTTTTATTGCTAAATGGTAAATGTTCTATTGTAATCATTTAGTACGTATCTTAAACTCGTAGAATAACACTTCATGACATTTAAAAGTGCTAGCAGCTTCAGAATGTTTATAGTAACTTATTCACAGAGTTCACGCACTGAATACCAATATTAACACCATGCAATTGCAACACAATAGCTATGTAAAGGCTACAGCCAAAGTTAACGTCAGTTTCATCTCTTGACAGAGATATCAGTGACGGGCGAGCCTCGGATTCGAACCCCGCACATACTGATCCCAAGTCGGAAACCTAACCGACGTAGTTACTGGCTCCTGCCAGTACAACAACAACGAGACATACTTTCAACACAATAATCATAACAACATACGACCCATTTGCCGTAGAATGCAACAATACATAACATATTTAAAACACAATAATTACAACAATAGAAGACATGTTTACAACACAAAAACTATACAAAACTGACAGAAAAGACTAAACTACACGTTGAAGACTTAATTCAGCATTACATTGTAATACTGTAATACCAAACATACAAGTCACAACCGGTGATATATTATTCAAATAAACTGTTTTTCATCTTTTTGAAAATATTTCTAATCTATATCATCATAGCAATCATGCGATATATTATGCATATTAATAGCTATGGCTTATAGTTTATTTAATTGATCAAAGATAATGTCAGGAACATGCTATATAAGTCATTGTTTATCTAAAGTATTAAACCTACCAATCTAACGTCCTTACTTCGTTATCAGATTACTAACTACAACTTCTTTAACATATAGCTCCATTTGGTATGAACGATTTTCAAATACATAAATTTGTAAGCCTACCCTAACAATTAACTAATTCATGAAAGGTTAATCTTTTTTAGCAACATTGCATGTTGCAAAACATATTTACAATAAGTGGAATGTTCTCAAATTACCAACTGTCATCTGTGTTACAAACATTAAACCTTTCAAGTTCTTACAAGATCTGCACAAGATCATCAAAACAGTCAAAGTTAAGCAGAGTTCAAGACATAATGGAGCAAGTTACAAGATGTTTAGTTACAGGAGGTTTTTGTCAAGATCTGAGCTCAGCTCCAGGGCTTATTATCTTCCGCTAAGACAATTACTGATGCCACTGCAAATATTCTTCTAATGCAGATAACAATTAAATCAGCTGGAAGATCACTTAATTATCTCAAACATTGAATTGCCATGTACAATGTACATACCTTACTGTGCTATGTCCACAAACTCTCAGAAGTATACACTTTTATTTAATAATTTATGGTGGTTGCATGATATAAACTGAATTATAAAGAATTAAAATCAAATATTAATTGTCAAAATTATTTAATTTATTAAATTAAATACAGCGCATAATGCATAAATTGACAAAATATTAAATATTCCAATGCCAAATGATTCTCATCGATGGAATCATGCCAATTATAAAATATTATATTATTTGGTATTCTACTAGGTTACTTAATATTTTCAAGTTAAAACGATTCTTGAAGTAGTTGTACTTGAAGTAGTAATTCTGCTCTTGAAGTAGTTGTATACCGCTACGCAGCTATGCAACTAATCATTCGGGTAAAACTAGAAGACAAGAAATAATAATACAGAGGCAATAACAAGTATTTATATGATATTTTCAGTAATACAAAATAACAAAACTTAACAATACATAACACAGGCTATATTGCAGAAGTGTGCTTAATGTAAACCTTTTACACTGCCAGTTGATGAATTTAAATATAACTTTATCACACGCATTTCAATTCAAAATGTAACAAACACACATTAAGACTGAAAAACATATTTTCTACAATATATTTGCAATGAAGATGTACAGTCCATTTGCTCAAATATATTCAACATGCCATCATCCAATCAGTTCACCATCAATAACATATTATTACTAAAATACAGGACATCATGTTAGCTTTTTTCTTTATGACCCAGTTTCTGAACTTCTATGTTAAGTTAGTCTCTAAGCAATGGTGGAAAGTACTCAATTTTACAACAGAGAAGATAGGAAATAACATCACAACTGGAGGTTAACTGAAAGTAACCTTAATATGAGAAAACGACCCTGAAAGTAACCGGCTAATCTTGTTTAACAGCACTGTGTTTAGTGTTACCATTATTTGAAGTATGATTACCATTGTCCTGTACCACTTTACGTCCAGTATTACTGTTAGACGGACTCGCTGGCAATGGGTCATGTAACCGGATTGTGCTGTAACGCTCTGTGTTATTTGGATGAGACTGAACGGGTGGCAAAGAATAAGAGTAGCCCTTGATGAATGGTAGACCTACCCCAACCCTTGCTTGGTAGTCGAGATAATCTTGCCCAAAGAACCAGATCAAAGTTCTTTCTTCCTCTCGAACACGAACGGAGAAGAATTTCCACGAGCAGATGGCAAAAGCAACAATACAAACAGGATTCATCATCATCACCTGAAATATGAATTATTTTAAAAAAAAGTAAATAACAATTTATCCATATATTTCTATAACATTAACCTAAACAGCATTTAAATAATAAACTCAAAGCAATTATAATACAATAGCATATGCTATTGATCTCCCCAGATGGCGAGATAGCCGAGATTCATTTTCAAATTAGCCAAGCTAGTTGCAGTTGGTAGAGTGTGTCTACGTAAATGTACATTGTACACCGACTGCTGCTATTGTAGCAATGGACAGTAAAGTAACAACGAGAAACCACCTCGGAAGGCAGAACATATATTCCCAAGAAAAAAGGTTACATTTTGGGTGTGGTAAAGGCATGGCCATATCGATAGGATGAACTTGATGATGAACGCGATGCTCATCAGTGAGCGTGATAGCAGACTGTGTTTCAGAATATGTACCTTGAACCTGCCATTTGGGAGTGCACTTGAGAGAGAGAGTAAAGTAGCTTGCATTAGACTTGCTACTCAAGGTCTTCTGAGTTTTGAACCCACGACCTCATGATTCAGAGGCCGCATCACTGCCATTACCCAAGAAGACTCTTCGAGTCTCCGTGGTCTAATGCATTCCAACTTCAGGATATAATTCAATACAACGTCAAGCTGTAGTGCTTAGCAATACAATCCTATTAATATATAACATAGCAAATAAAGTTAATAAAGTCTTCTATAAGCTATTTAAAACAGTTATTATATCCATTATTTCAGCAGCATTAGGTCTACATATAAATAGTCATTGAATTAAACATTGATGGTGCACTTTTGCTGCTACACATAATACTAGTACATTGCTGCTTTAATTTACTTTTATTATAAAGTTATTTAACTCAAAGGTATGATCAATTAGTGTGGCATCAGATTAAAATATAACGAGGTTGATTGTATTATCAATCCAATGCCATGTGCGAATTTAAACGAATAAAAACAAATAAACAACTGACCTGTGTGGCAATGCTCCAGTAGAACCAGCCGACGTACGACGGATGCCTGGAATAAGAAAATACTCCTGAGGTGACGAGATGATGGCCTTCTTCACGGCGGTAACGTATGTGGTGGTTAAAGTTCTCGGCGCAGTGAAACATGGCTAGCTTACGCATGCCCTCTCCTGCCACAACCACTATCAGTCCCAGCACACTGGTCATCCCTGGCTGCTTCCATGCTGTTAGCATAATAACAATAACAAATCATAACAAGCATAACGTTTTATAACATTTTATAACGTTTTATACATACATTACACCTCTTTCAATGCATACAAATACAGACAACACTTACTCCAATAGACTTACGGAACAATCCCAGTGAGGCGGCAGAGCT
>JAQFZF010001781.1:0-13437 GCA_034695365.1 Enchytraeus norvegicus | reverse complement strand
CAATAAAGCATGCACATGATTTTAACATTGAACACAGTAACTATCATTGTGGTCAAGAAAAAAGAAAAAAGAAGAGACGGAAAGAAAAAAACGTTATCTGAAGAGAAATCAAAATTTGAAAAAATAATTAAATGAGACTAGGTTTTGCTGTGTTTCAGCAGTACTCAGTGTCTTGTGATGCTTTGATGTAACGAGATTAACTTTCAGCGCTGGTGTCATTTTAATATTACTTAAAAAATAAACTTGTAATGGTCAAGAAACTGCTATATTAGAATAAATCATAGAAAGTGTGCAGTAATTATAGAAGATATTAAAGGAAGTTCTATCCCCTGAGCAGTTATTTATAATAAGCACTTGAGAATCTGTGATTTTTGGCTCAATGGGAACCTGGCAGGTATGCTAGTTGCAGTAGTTATCCTAATAAATATATATCTTTGGATTCGACCTGTAAAAGCTACATGGGATATGGGACTGTGGAGATTTCTGTCTTGTCATCATTTCATCCACCCATTTCTCCCGATGAAGGATCGAGACAAGATTTATTTGACTGTTGATAATTGTTCAAAAATAATCAGTGAACGACTAGATGCGATTGCGATGCTATGTTGATTGCAGAAGTGTTATATCAGAGTATGAAGCGACTATACAGAAACTTATTGGTAAGTTGTCTAGACTTACTATCCAATATTCTCTATTAAGGAATTGGTAAAATAAATCTTTTGAGCGTGTTGATGGATTTATGTTCTGAGAGTTAGGTGGAATGAATGACAGTCTGGAAATTGTCATGATTGTTCTTGCATATAATGTGCACTCACATTGCAATCCATGCACATTGCACAACTCACAAGGTTACTAGGGTTTAGATTTCGCTGACAGTGGGGTAGCATATTAATGAATTATTGATGATAGCTGATATGTTACTGCGAGGTCATGCAGGTGGTGCGACCTTATGTACTAACCCGTCCCTGACATCATCTTTGGATGAGGAAGCAAACATTAAACTAGCATTATTGTTATTAACCATTGTGCATAACTTGCTTGGAGAGACTATACAATAATAGTATTGGATTACTTGTCTCCATGGTAAACCTATGTGTTGTTTTTCATTTCTTAGATTTGTTTGAGTAGCACTGAAGATAGTGTAGTTGAAATATGTTTTGTAGTTAGTGTAGCTTTTATTTCCTACTGATTGCACAACCAGACTTGCACATTAGTCCAATTGTGAATACCTATATAGAAAGTGCAAAATACTCTGATATTAAAGTATTTTAAGGTGTCTATTACTAATAGTTTACCTTGATACAGGAAACTGGTCATATGCTAGTAAGTCTTGGGCCAGTTTACAATGGTGTTCACATTGATGCCAACGGTAAATGCGAAGTCGCGTCGTATTGCTTACTTTAAACAAGTGCTGGTGTTGAAGGTCAGGTTGTTGGTTGATTGAACACCCATATGAATATAAATGCAGTAATACACTCGCTGTAAACTATGCCTAATTATTTTCAGTTGTTTCGCTCTTTCTTCATGTTGTTGTTGTTGTTGTTGTTGTGAGTATTATAGGAAATAATTATATTGATTCACTTGTAACAATAATTTCAATAATTCTTGAACTTAATTCTACCAGTGGCATGGTGCACTACGGGACAAAGTGATTGAAGAGTTGTGTTTTCATATCAAGATCAGACTATGAAAATAATAACGCTATTTGAACTGGTTAATGATTAATATTGTGTATTTTCGCGCCCTGCAATAGTGACCTCCTTACGGCAACGGTACAATTAACCAGTAGGACGGAAGACTACAAGAGGTAGACTACCAAAAGCAGAAACTGAGAAGGAAACTCTGTAAACACATGCTGTTGTAATCTGTGTAAATTAATAAGAAGAATATAAATTAAAAAGAAGAATAACAACGATATAGAAAACGTCTATGCAAATTTGATTTAAGAAGCTAATAATAATTATAATTATTGTAAATCATATTTCAGTCTATGTAAAAAACTTATATGCTTCAATTCTTTATAATTTGAGTAATCAATATATACCTATATCCAAGTAGTAGAAATCTATTTTGAATAAACCATACTACCTATTTTCACCTTGGCGACTACTATGTTTCAGAACTGGATATGATTCGCCCATATCCCGGTGATGATGGTACATTGAGTCCTTTTAGCATGTGCATTTGGCATCCTGTTTGTAATTAATTTGACTAGCGACTACGTTCCGTCCGACTTTGCATTGTTAATAATAAACATGTAATAACCATAACCCTAATCCTATCCATATCCACTTTAATCAATCACAGCAGAGATTAAGACATTATCATGAAAAGAAACTTCTAAAGGCCTATAAACTGCACGGAAATTAGTCATTAGTCGCTGCTGTTGTTCTTTGTCACTGTTAATTTCTTAACAGTGTGTGACCTTAACTTAGCATGTTCTTACTGTAATACCTGACCTATTGACCTTAATTTCCCATGTTGGTTCTGGGAAACTTGAGAATAGACCAACTGAAAACTGCACATGTTTCGTAGAAGCTGACTGACGCAGATATTTTCATACTGAGGAAGGCAACGGAAAACCACCTTGGAAGTCAGATATATATTCCTAAGAAAAAGGTTACATTTTATGTGTGGCAGAGGCATACATAGCCTTTTTGATGGGATCAACTTGATGATCGATGGAGGGCTCATTTCGTGAGCAGAAAAGCAGACTGTATGTCAGAATATGTACCTTGGACCTGCCATTTGGCAGTTCACTAGAGAGAGAGAGAGGCTAGTGTGACCTTAATGCAACCACTGTGACCTAAGTGTGACAATATCACCGTTACCTTCTTAATATAAACTGCAATCTTCTTAATCAATCACGCAATACAATACAAATTTAAAGTCCGCTTCATCATCTGATGACAATTTCAGGGACGACTAATTTAATGCAACTAACATGAGCTTATATAACATTGTCACTGCAACCTATGTAATGTAACATATGCATTGAGTTGAAGTGATTCTGAGTCTATTGTGTTGCTACAACTGACGACAGCATTGCATTAGAGTTTGGAATAATAATATTACTTGTGTAAAATATTGACTTTTTAAATTTATTATGTAAAGCTAAATATTTATGTAATAAAATAACATAATATTTTGTTACTGCTCTACTAGATGTGTTTAAATTTAACTTACTTAGTATTTTGTGTTTGCTTTTTCCTTTAATACTCTGTTCATGGTTATTCTAATATTTTTGTGTAAACTTTGTTATTTGTTGAAAGTGCATGTATAATAAGGGAGAAGTTCAAGTTCTATTAAAGCTCTCAGTGTGAAAGTTTCTTTGAACTCGTGCATCAACAATTCTTGCAGTTAATTTCTATTATTACAATTAATACTATTCATATAAATATTTCTTTTGTTCGTACATAAATAAGCATAATATCTCTATAATGTATTGTTATAATAGATGTTTTTATGTCCGTTCCTCTTCCAGGGATGATGTCAGGGATGAATAAATATATATGGTACATGTGTTAGTGTCTTTTGACGTCCCTGATATCGTCGTCAGGTAATAAACTGGACGTTAAACCGATATTTGATTTGATTTGATTTAATTAAAGTATTATTATTTAAGTCAGTTTGTCTAACAGCACCCTGTGGCTTACTTGTGGTGTTACAGGGAGTAATACTGAGTATGTGATATATTTATGTAAGTATGTGCCCTATGAGTATTGTTGTACGTACGTCGTTAGTGTTATTGATATAACACTGTAATATAATGTCAAATAATTGTAAATATAATTGCAAAATATCAATTATAACTTTGTCAAAACTCAAGTTATTTTAAAAATATGTTACTAACTTCTAGAGGAGGAATTTTGACATCCAACCTCCAAATTTGGTTGAAAAATATTATTGATAAAAGTAACAAAGTTTCTATGACAAATAAACAAATTAACAAAGTGTTTTAAACAGGCATCAATTTCTTCTTTTTTTAATCTAAGCCTTACTTTGGGCCCTGAAAAGGGCCGTTTATTGATGCTGCCTCTTCTATTTGAGTAGGTGCTCAAAGTAACTGCCACCTGTTCTAATGCACGCCTGTAATCTCTACCAGAATGCTAGCACAGAAAGGTCAATAGCCTCTTGTGGAAAGTCTTCCCTGACTGCCTCCAAGCACAGTTTAGAGTTCAGCCTTGTTGGTTGGTGTTTTGAGTGAGCACTGTATCACTCAAGCATAGCGCCCCAGACGTGGTAGTAGAAAGGATTGAGGTCCGGTGGCCACTCATCCTTCTTGACGAACTCCGAACTATGCTGTTCGATCCAAATTGTGTCTTCGCTATTTGAATAAGTTTTGTTAATTTGCTGTTTTTGGATTTTTTCATAGTCCAGATGTCAATTTTCCTCTTCTAGAAGGCCCCAAAATATTTTACAAATATGTTTTGACCAAGTTTTCGAGATTTCGCTCGTGGGTTATTTTTCTATGCCTCACTCCGTATATTTAATGCATTTAATTTAAAGTTGCATGGTCAAACGTTTGGTAGTTGGTTAAAGTTCATATTATTTAAGTTGATGTTTTAACTGCTGCAGCTGAGAAAGAGAAGAAATCTGCCACATCTAAGCATTCAATGCAAGATCTCGTCAAAGAGAGAGATCAGGTAAACAAACATGATTCATTACGATGACAAATTTATTCAAAATTTCTTTTTGGCTCGTGTTCATTGACTGCAATTTTATAAAGTAATTTACTTTTCTCTCATATCCATACTGAAGGCTAGAGGTATATTTTTTAGTATGCATATATTTGGCAGATGACAGGACGCATATCTTTACAATGTTGCATTTCTTAGTTTCTGTTTTTCTTTAATTTTAATTTTTTCTTCTCTCTATGCTTCATTGTACCTTTGCCTTGCGAAAAGTGCACTTGGCAGCTAGCGCAGATACACGACGAACCTTAACATAATGTCTGCTGCACATTGGCACGACAACTGTTGAACAGTTGAGATGGGGAAGGGGGTTTGTGCCAACCATGTAATGGTTGGAGTGTTCATCTCAGAAGCAAGTGATCCTGGTTCTTTAACCGTGTCAGTCAATAAAATAATAATCCTATTAAAAGCATAAATATCATTTTAAAAAGCTGTAAAGCGAAGTTTAACGTCGGTCTCTGTATCCTAACAGAGACAGACGTCATTACACAGCATTTTATTATTATAGTGAATGTTATAATGAAGGTTTAGCGTCCGCTTCCTCATTGAAGGATGATGTCAGGGACTTAGAGATAATGTGTGCAATATTGTATTACAGGCTCTGGAAGACTTCAGCAATGTAGAGGCCGCGTTCTCTGATCTACATAGACGATACGAGAAAACCAAAACAGTCGTGGAGGCTTATAAAAAGGTAAGAAAAACTTTACAAATACAACATAGACAAACGCAGTACCATTAACGTAATTCAATTACTTGTCCAAATTACAAAATATTTTCAATTAACTTAATAACAAAATATTAAATAATTCGATAAATATGCAACTCAATGTATCAATATTTTGAATAATAAATCGCTCTAATTCTACTACATATTAAACAAAATTTACAGTATGCCTGCAACGACCATAAACTTCTCTAATTTCATTTAAAGTCTCTTCAAATATGTCAAATGGCAATATTTATCGCTTTCTCTCAAGTTCCTAGAAATCATACGTTACTATCTCGCTCAACTTTATTCTCTCTTCACGCAACATCTTTGCATTATATCATTATAAAACCAAATCTACCCTAGGCAGACTACTCTACATCAATGTGTTCATATCTTAACTATACGACTTACTTCTTCACGACTCTCCACGCTTTGGATATACGACAATATAAGTCTCTTGAACAACTACTTTAAAAGTATATTCCACATCTTCATCGACAATATCACTCTCTATAACGACTACTTTATACACTTGTAAGATTATAAAGATATCTACTTCATAAACAATAGAACGACGATCAATCTGCATCTTCTATGTAACACCATACAACCAGTGATCTTTATTCCCTGATAACAACTCTTAGTTAACATATCTAACCTTTCTTACATATAACTCATTATGATAACAATTTACTCCAACATACAACGTCAATCATTCGTATCGATCGGTAAATTAGTCCAGTCCCATGTTAAGCATTATAATCACGATATCCAAATACTACTCTATTTCATACAGATAAACCATACATTCGAGTGTGGAGTAATGTAACAATTATGCTTCAATTTACTATTTGTACCGATTACTAAATAGAAAATACTACTATCATAATTATTCCTTCTACACGGACTTTCCCTGCTTTTGCACAGTTCACTGATGCAATACAGCCCGATGTCAGCTGTTTTATACCTATGCTCATGTAGGCCTACAATAGACAACAGGTTTGATTATATAAATAAATTAACAATATACAAACTTATCTTCTTACCGATAATTACTGCCTTATAATAGTGCACGAAAAAAAATATCACCCATAGCAACATCCAATGTGTAAATAGTCCAACATTTGAAATTGTGGATACAGATTTTCTGTTACATAATTTCTCGTTTTCCAATGTCTCTCACCTAGTTGCACAATTGTTGTCTCTGAATGTCTCGTCTCGTACTCGTATGAATTATCGTCCAACCCAATCGCCTTCGGGCACACTGTATCCTTGTCGCACAACGATGTCTTCTCTTTAATTTTTGTGCGATTTCTGCTGCCCACCTGACGACGCTTCAGATTTCCACACGCAGTTGAGGTTTGAAGGACTTTCAGGCCCCTCTTTCGAATAATTCTCACAAACAGTAATATTCACCGTTCGGCTGCTGTTGTTACACACAGTGATCGTCAGATTCGTCATACCAGTTGGAGGTATATCTGTGGAAGTGATACTGGTACTGGGTTTTTTAGATATCATATTATTAGTATCTCCAAGAATTAGATCTCTTCTATCATCAAGATCATCAGTTATCAATCGAATATTATCTATCTCTGTCATTTCGGCTTCATCTGCGGATTTATCAACGTTCCTATCAACGTTTCTTATCATCAGGTTACATTTTAGGTGTCGTAAAGGCATGGCCTTTTTGATGCGATCAACTTGATGATCTATGAAACTGCTGGAATACAATAATTATAGTCGGTAATAATTTAAATCTTTCCATTATATATGACCACGTTACAAAGAGAAGTAGTCCATTATGTTACAATGTCTCCAAACTGGATCTAAATCTTCCCAACATCCTTGTTGAACAGACCAACCAATAGCATGACATTCTCTTAGGATCTAATAGGTTTAATAAGTAATAAATAATAATAGTAATACAATGTGCACATAAATAATAAATAATGAGTAATAAATAATAATAGTAATTCATTGTGCATCTGTATATAAATACGACAGAGTCTGCAAGGCTTATGAACACAATTTACTGCAGACCATTTACTCATACACATGCAGTCTACAGCTACGTTTAATTAAAACATTCAAAGTTCGTTTTAAGTAAAGAATTAATTTTCGAGCCTCTTAAATTTGATATTCCGATAGCAGAAGTAGGCTATTCCTACATTTAAGAATCTCGATCTCTGAAAGAATCGAACGAAAATGACTCCAATTATAAATGTTATTGTTCTGATGATTTGCGCTTCAGGATGCCTTGCTAAATCAACTGGCTACATCGAGGGTAAGCTATGAATTAACTTTGTGTAGTTAGTTTAAACGTAGTATATCTAGTTAAGGTTCGGGCTACTGCTTTTTTGGTGAAAACGTTAAAGATAATATTATTATCACGATAGGCGTATTAGCGGTTTTCGTCAAATTGCAATAAATGCAGAATTATGTTTAAAAGTGCCTCTATTTACAAAGTAGGTCTCTGCCAGAGCAGGAGCGGATTTATGGTGCTTGTGGGGTTGTGGAGATGGATCCCCATGACCTAAGGAAGAATGCAAGGAAATATTCGATGGGGATGGAGGGCCGTTAAATTTTTTACGGTCCTCCATCAATTCAAAATTCAAAATTTGCAGTATTAATTTTTAAACTGCTTCCATTTCTCCATCTGTCTTGGAAGCAATCATGTAAGTAACGCAATGAAGCTAAAATACAAACAGAAAATATCGAAAGTTTGCGTGTTTTTCGAGTCGAAAGAACTATAAAATCTACGACATAACTCTCACTTTATAGTTCCTCTCAAATGAGATGGCATTGCAAATCAGTGGTCTCTAGTTGAATTTTATTCAGCGTCCGAAATAATTTAAGTTCAAATAAATCTATTAGTGACAGATTATTTTACATTTTACGAAAATTACCAAAACTGCGTAGAAATTCTTTATATAATACACTTTTTGGTTACCACAATTCTTGGGTCTTACTTTCAGGTAGGTCGGGAAGTGTTGGTAGAGTTATGATGTAGGGTAATTAAGATATTTACAAGATAAATGTTGATTAAATTGTTATAGCTTGAATTGAATCAATTGAAATTCATTAAAGTTTATACTCGATACAATCAATGTCAATCATTTTATGAGCATACAGTTTTCTTTCTGGAAAATAACACTGTTCATCATTTGTAGTCGCCATATAGGCTCGAGGGCCTCCAAAAACGGTTGCGAGGGCCGTATGCGGTCCATGCGCCGCCGTTTGCCCACGACTGATATACTCCATCAATATTATTGCCATCAATAATTATATTATTATCATTTTGAGGAAGACCATCATCCTTTTTTTGATGGACAGAACAACATATACACCGTTTTATAATAATTAATGCTTAACAAATAACAAGTTAGACCTAAACCAAACACTCAGTTGATCACAAAAATTATTTGGAAATCAAGAGCAGCAATTAAACTGTTGTCGGACACAAATGCATTGGAATCATCAGCAAATAGAGTAAAAGCGGACAGTACCGGTGGCTTATAGAATATCATTCATATAATTGCGGGACACCTGATGATACTGGAAGCACTGTAGATGGTGTATTATTAATTGAAGTGTACTGATGTCAGTCAAGCAAATGGATGGTCGTACGTAAAAGTGGACCAACGATCAAGATAAATAATTTTTGTTATTCGCAAAATATTTTCAAAACCATGAACTGTCAGAATAAATTTTTTCACCAGTATTGTAGAACACCATTAAATCTAGTAAATACACACAAATATTTTCAATATTATGAAAACAATTTTGAAATATAGTTGAAATAAACACCATTTCTTACTATATTTCTGATGGGTCTTTAGTCCACTTTGCATACGATCATCCAAATATGAAGTAAACAATTTATGCACAATAACACGAATACCATAATATTCTAATTTATTTAATAGCATAGCATGATTTACTGTCAAAAGCTTTTGACAAGTCAAAAAATATGTCAATAACTAACTATCAGGACCACTTATAAGCGTATCATATTTACCGAGTTGATTACATCAATACATCATCTGCAGTTGAGTGACTTGTGCGAAAACCAAATTGTTTGTCATATTGGGTTTTAAAACCTGGCAACTTAAATTTGACTTATCTCAAGGCATACAATGATTTACCATTGATTGATTTGATTGATTGATTGATTATGATTTACATAATAAAGGAAGCTGTAAACAGATTCAGCAGGCTAACCCTGCTGCACCGAGCGGCGTCTATCTGATACAGGCTGGACCTTTCAACTTCATAGAGGTAAATAAACCTCTGTATCTGTTCAGTACTGGTTAATTTATTGATTCAAACACACATTTTTGAACTCTCCATTTCACACAAGTCTATTTTCTGCAAACGAACCGTGAAACATCCCACTCGTTTTGGCTTCAAGAAACTTGAGGAACGAGATAAACTGAAAGCTGCACGCGCCGTAAAAGGCAACTAACGAGGATACTTCAGTGATGGACTGAATTAACATTCTGCGGCATGATTTCTCCGCAGGCATATTTGCTTGCTCTTGAACACGTTACCGGTGAATTGCATGTCCCTTTGGTCATTCAAATTTCAGATTTGCATATGTCATGCCAGTCTGTTGTGTTATATGCTAGCTAGGATACTCTACGCTTCACTGTTCAAAGTGTCGCTAAGACTTCGTTAAGAGTGCGAAATAAGAAACATTACAAATTTTTCGAATGGATTGATTGTAGTGGATCGGTGGCGCCGCCACTGATCGTGATCGTGATTGTCCAATCACTGAACAATTGATGTATGATGAGGGATGGATGATGTTGTTGCTACCAAAGGGCGCCTGCCGTGGTGACTAATCCCTCCATCCCGTCATATTTAGTTTAAACTCTCAGGAGAGCATTCTGCAATGCGGTCCCGGCCTACTTCATATAGGGGGCACGGATCATCATCATCATCGTAACAAAATAAATAGCCAGGAACTATTAAATTTGATTGTCAAACGCAATACTGTAGCCAACAGTAACTGCAACATATTGATGTACGATGTATGAGTAAATGAGGTGCATAAACTTTCAGGTGGTCAATAATTCAAAAGTTTGGATCTAAAAATGCATTCAAGTCTTTAAAAAGTTTAAAACATCTTAGGTGGGGCACATGCCCCAGTACCAGAACGGTAGCGAGGCTGCTGGATTGGATTTACCAATTCGATAAATGCTTACACGATTATTTTATGAACTCTCTTC
This sequence comes from Enchytraeus norvegicus, assembly GCA_034695365.1. Taxonomy (NCBI): domain Eukaryota; kingdom Metazoa; phylum Annelida; class Clitellata; order Enchytraeida; family Enchytraeidae; genus Enchytraeus; species Enchytraeus norvegicus. The sequence continues at coordinate 2,803 of JAQFZF010001781.1, read as the reverse complement.
TCCACGATTAGTAGTATTTTTACCGTAGTAACGCAAAATGCAGCTTTCACAGGTACATGATTAACCATCCGGCAATTGAGATCTTGAATTGCATATCCGTGCCAAGATTACGGTAATGTCGATTGGTCTGATCTTACCTGTTGCCATTGTCCGTCTCTTTATTCTGAGGCTTCCATCTTAACCAGGTTTACCAAACACCCCATCGGCATCAACCAATGCCCAATTGGCTTATATAGATTTTTTTATTAGACACCAAAAAGGGTTAGACAACCCTGTAAGTTATACTGTTTACAAACTATCAATTACAATGACCATCATTCAGCAAATTGTCCAGTATATCTCGGTGGCTAAATTGCACAAAACAATGTTCACTTAGTCAAGGAGTAATGAAATAAATAAAAATAAAAATTAAATTGAACGTTCATTAACATATTATATACTACTATAGTTATTAATAATTGAACAATGAAGTTTACATTTAAAATTAAGTTCCGTTGGTACGGTTTTGATGTCATCAGGATTTAAGAATTTTCCCAACTTTCAACTACACTTGCACACAACAATTACAGCAGCAGTTACTTGCACAATTGCACAATTGCACGTAGCTTACAAGTATCTACACACATCAATACAAATTCGCAGTTACGGATACCTTTACAAATCAGTACTTTTAAATATCTACACGTCACATGTCCATTGTGCAATATTTATTTTCAGATCTTGCATGCGTTTTCATATTAAATGTAGATAGATTTGTATGACATAAGTGGTATGTATGCCGTATGATATTATTTTGAATAAATTGAACCATGTTACGAAAAATATACTTTATTCGAAAATATATTATTAGAAAATACTATTGTTAAATATTATTGTTATTACGACATAATTGATATGACTATTCAGAATAGTTTGCCTAATTAAGCCATGATTAATATGATAGAAAATACTTTCGTTAAATATGTACATGCCTACTGTATTGCATATTGCGTCATTTATTTACATTTTTGTTTGGCATATATTAGTGCCTTCGGGTAAAAAGTCCATTTTTACGTTGAATTGTTTATATACTACTTCTGAATAGTGTTTAATAACGTGAAATAAACGCATCAGAATCAAATAACACATCAACATCCACTAGAAATTACACATACCCAGACATAGGCCTATTAGTACTTTCACACCAACAGACATAACTACACATAACAACTCTTACATACATCAACAATACAACATACATCATTAATTACACATGCCTACAAACACATACACCCACAGTCTCACACACAAATGCTTAAATGGAAAATCCCTAATCGAATAATGACATTGATATTGCATTAGAAAAATCTAATTTCATAAGTTTTCGAATAACATTTATATATTTAGGTTTATTGTGTTTGTGTTTATGTTTAGCTCTATCTCTGTTTATACTTATTTTCGTATGTGCATGTTTTCATGTTTATCTCTTATTCTCTCTCTTTCTCTCGCTCTCTCTTCTCTTCTCTCTCTCTCTCTCTCTCTCTCTTTCTTTCTCTATCTCTCATATCTCTCTGTCACTCTCCTTCTCTCTCTCTCTTTCTCTCTCTATTTCTCATATCTCTCTTTCCCTCTCCTCTCTCTCTCTCTCTCTCTTTCTCTCTCTCTGTCTCTCTCTGCCTTTCAATCTCTCTTTACTCTTGCTCTCTCATTCAATCTTTCTCCCTTTCTCTCTCTCTCTCTCTCTCTCTCCCTGTGTTTGTGTGTGTAAGTGCGTGTGTGTGCCTATGTGTGTGTCACTGCCATATTGTTCTACATTGTGATTCTGTCGTAGTCTAATCGGTAGCATAGTGGTTTGCAAGTCAAGCATCAAGGCCGCCAGTTATACTGATTTCTTTTTGCTAGAACTATGTTCATTAACAATGTTCTGCTAAATAATCCATATTTCCACTCGGCCACGTCTCTGACATCATAGTTAGCCTATCACATTCATGCAGTAGGCACTAAATGCGGAAAAGATTGAGAACCGGTATCGAGTAACTTATGTAAAATATATTTATATATATAAAATATATTTAATTAGTATAGCCTATAATTAGGCCTTGAAGTTGATCAATGCTCAAGCTAAGTATTTTTTTAAATCAAGAAATGATTTCTTAAATCTGCAGAGCTTCACATTTCTTCAGCGTCAGAGCCGGATTATCAAATGTGGGGGCCCTATTTAGTTATAATTATTATGGGGACTCCACAGCCTGTGGTGGTGGGGGCAGGGCCCACCACCACTCTGTGTGTGACCTGTGATCTTTATGAGCAACAAGAAATTTCCAATACACGCCAATTTCATCATCTGACAGCACATCAGGGTCTTCTCAAACAACACTTGAACTTCCAACATGTCCAGTTGTAAATAGTCCACCCAAACAAGACTGCAAATAGGCCTACAAATACCGCAAAAAGAGAAGATGAAAGCTCTTTATCTTCTCTCTGTGTGTCCATGCACAGTGTCAGGTTCGGCAGAATAGTTTGAACCACACAACTAGAACAATGAGCATTGAGCACATCATTATCACTGCATGCTTCCAAGTCAGTGTTGTACGAAAGAAACAGTTGAAGTGCTAGACATTTTTTTATTAGGCCTATATCAGTCGTCGTCATCCCCAGAATTCTGTGAAACCCAAATCATGGTTTTCAAAACTGGTGGCATCGAAGCGTTCCAAAATATCATACCAAAACACGGCTGACAAACCTTCACTCCACAGCAGTTTGCTCAACAAATATCTGGTAGAGATGGGTGGATGCCGTGAAGAATACATACACTTCTTCTAGC
>JAQFZF010001780.1:0-13438 GCA_034695365.1 Enchytraeus norvegicus | reverse complement strand
TAGAAATAGAGCAACGGCTTCTACATTCATATCTAATTATAACAAGTATTTGTTTGATAACTGGTAACTCTTTAATAATATCTTCGCACTTTTTCACGTTTAATGCACCATGCCTTTATATTTTCTGTATGCATGTTCGCTTTGCCTACATTTGTTTGTATTTGTTGTATGTGTACGTATGGTGATCAGATAGATAAGACCTAGGTTTTCTCTGATGGCCAAGTGTGTTTGTTGCGTGAAATAAATTCATAGTTCTCTCTCTCGATCTCTCTCTCTCTCTCTCTCTCTCATGTGTATATGTAACTTCTTTTCGGGTGAATATTTGGCCTACATATCTCTCTCTCTCTCCCTCTCTCTCTTTCTCTCTCAGTGCATGCGTTGCCTAATGGCAGGTCCATGGCATATAACTGTAGGCCTATTGTTTGTGTGCCATTTTTCTTGGATATTTTTGTTTTCTTAGGTGGCCTTCTTATCCACCAGGACTGCTTTAGTCGGCTTCTATACGAAACACGTGCAGATTTCTGTTTGTCTATTCTCAAGTTTGCCGGATTCAACAAGGCAATTGTCATTTTGGCCTAGGCCTACATAGGGGAGCGCGAGGCAAGACGGGCCGTAGGGGCAAAACAAGACAGTCGAATAATAATTAACTTTTAATAACATTTAAGGTAAAATTAACATATATAGCTTGGCATAGTCCTGATGAATCATTTATAAACAAATTTCAAGGAAGTGAACATGTTGGCTATTAAATAATTATAAAGTAAACTTTACCATATTATGAATACGTCTCCACATTGAGAAGAAATTAAGTTCACTAAGAATGCACAATCAGCATAAAAATTCCTTAATATAGCCTATACTTTGTAGAACTACCATTACTGCACATATTTATGGTTTATTAAATTATTTACTGTAGTGTTATGTGAGATATAAATTTTAAAAAAATCTTGCTTTTATGCATAGGGGCAAGACGAGCCGCACTAAATCAATGCTAAATATATAAATTATTATTTTTTGTCATAAAATCCTGGGGAGGAGTCAAGTCCCACCCCCCCCCCCATTTTGTCCTATGGCTTTACTTTGCCGCATTAGTGTTTGTTGGTCAAAGTTACAACCTAATTCGGTTAAGTTGGTGATAGATTTTTTGTACTTTTTAACATTTTTTAATATTTGACGTCCCTGATATTATTCCTGGATGAAGCAACGGACGTTAAAGTTTTAGTATTATGATTATTATTATGTTTATAAAGATGTATGCATCTCATAATAAGTTTTGATGCATAATGTATTAAAAACTTTATCTATAAATGCACTGTTGCAAATATGTGACAAAATAGTTCAATATTGGGGCTCCTAGGCTCTACCCAATATGAACTTTTTATAATATTACAATTAAACTATTTTTATTTTATCCATTTAGCAATGTATGCCTGCTATCTTGCTCCCATGGCTTAATCAGATGACCATATGACCATCTTGCCCCATACTATTGGCTCGTTTTGCCCATTGATGGTGCAAGACGAGCCGTTTAATTATATTTTTCTTTAAAAATATTCTCATTGTTCACATTTGCTGAAATAAGTTGATGTCAGTTTATTGAATGATATAATAATGAACTACAAAATTCACAAATAACACAGAGCTTAATGTTATCCCAATTCTTTGAAAAGCTAGGTCTATATATATGAATTTGTTTTTGATACTTGGTAAATAAGTTATCACGATAGGCCTACAATTTTCATTTTATTTAAGACTTTAATTTTGAATGATATTTCTAGAATGTAGTCATTAATTGGTACTTTCTTGGTCGTATGTTTCTTTAGTTTCTTTGTTTCGTTTTAATAACGTGTTTACATTTTTCTTCTTATTAGAATGATTGTTAGGTGGTCAGCTAGATAAGGTGCACTGTGCTTTTTCTGACGGCCTAATGTATGTCATTGTATACTGCTGTTATTTTTTTTAATAAACATAGTTCTCCCTCTCTCTTTCTCTCTCTGAATGGGGGCCCGTTTTGCGCGCACTCCTATATAATAACAAATATAAGCATCTGGGTACATAGGCCTAGCCCCGATTTCAACTGTATATATTGTAGCTACAGATTTTCATTCCACGGATATAAAGCCTATTGACTATTCTGCAACAGAAAACTCTGCAACTTCAAGGACCGGTAAATAAAGTTAAGAATTTTTCGCCAAATGCTCATTGCTCGATCATCAAGTAACTATTTAGTCATTGACATAGACTATACAGGGTGAGGCAAAAAACACCCCCCTAGCGAAATCTCAATAACTTCGTCAAAACTAAAGATTTAAAAAATTATTTTGCAAACTTATAGAGGAGGATATTTGACTTCTACAATCCAGATTTGGTCGAAAAATATTTATAAATGAAAAAGTTACAGAGTTTCTACAAAAAAATCGAAAACAACAAATTAACAAAGCTTAAATCAACAGGCATTCATTCTTTTTTATTGAATTTTGGCTTTGAAGAGGGCCGTTTGTTATTAATGACGATTCTATTTGAATGGGTGTTCAACGTGACCGCCATCTCCTTGAATACGCGCCTGTAATCTATTTCGGAATGCTAGTACAGCCAGGTCGATGGAATCTTGTGGCAAGACTTCCCAGAATGCTTGCAGCACAGTCTTGATTTCAGCCTTGTTGATTGGTTTAAAAATAATATTTTTTTCGTATATTACCTTACACGTGACTACCGCACACATTTGACATATTATTTCGCCAGGTGGCGCATTTGTGATTTTTTCCTTTCCATTCCGGATGGAGTGCTCCTAGCCTTTTAGAAATGAAAACTTTGTACTGCTCAAGTATTTTGCTCCAGACGAGGTAGCCTAGAGGTTTGATGTTGCATGAATTTGGCGGCCACTCAACCTTCTTGACGAACCCCCACACCATGGTGCTCGATCCATTCTAGTGCCACCGCTATTGGAATAAGCTTTGTTAATTTGTTGTTTTTTTCGATTTTTTCATAGAAACTCTCTAAATTTTTCAGAAATTTTAGAAATATTTTTCGACCAAAGTTGGAAGGTACATGTCAAAAATCCTCCTCTATAAGTCTGCAAAATATCTTTTTGACGAAGTTATTGAGATTTCGCTAGGGGGTGTTTTTTTGCCTCACCCTGTATAAATTCCAAACCACGTTAAGAAGTGAGGCCTCGGGGACAGACATGCTAATCATCTCGTTAACACACAGCGTCTAAGTCTCAAGCAATAGGAATAATCCGTGCTCTCATGGCTACATTAGTACACTGTAGATATTGATATGTGAAACTTATAAGTATGAATAAAATGACGTCATAGAATCAAAAACATAATAACACTCATACAGAATAATGAAATAAAGTGTCAAAATAAACAAATGACGTCATATATTTATTTCACTTTAAACATATTTTAAGTTACAGACATCAACATCCGGAGTGTACTAATGTAGCCATGAGACTGCAACTTATTATTGTTCTAGTGTATATCTAGGTATTTCTATAATTTGAATAAATCTTTCATACCTTGAATTAACTGGTAGTTCAGAATTGAGTACACACGATCTGATACCAAACTGTTCCAGAAACAGTTTCAGCCTACAACAGTGCACACATTGTAAAAAAGGTTAAAGCCAAATTTAATGTCAGTTTCATCTCTCGAAAGGATATCAGTGGCGGGCGAGCCACGGATTTGAACCCCGCACATACTGATCCACAGCCGAACACCTAACCGATCTTGCCACTGGCTCCTGTCAAACTTGACTAGTCATTTAACTTTAAAAATAATCTTGCCGCTAGCAGACATGCCTTAGTTTCTAATCAAGCTAAAAACTTGTCCGTTTTTTCATTCAAAACACTAACAAAGCACTTCTGAGACATCGTTAGGATGTGCTACACAAAATGAGTGCTGATTGATTGATTGATATTAAAGCAAGAATAACTCTTGAAATCATAATTAATGATAACTTATACTCTACTCTACTCTCTCTCTCTCTTTCTCCCTCTCTCTCTCTCTCTCAGTGCACACTGCCTAACGACAGGTCTATGGCGTACAACTGTAGAGTTTGTATGCCATATTTTCTTGGAGACAATTTTGTTTTCTGAGGTGTCTCCTTAACCAGTGATTGCGTTAGTTGGCTTCTATGACAGGCAGATTCTATGGCAGGAGCCAGTGGCACGATCGGTTAGGTTTCCGACTTCGGATCAGTATGTGCGGGGTTTGAATCCGAGGCTCGCCCGTCACTGATATCCCTTTCTAGAGATGAAATTGATGTTCAGTTCGGCTTTAGCCTTTTAGTCCTTTACGAAACATGTGCAGCTTTCGGTTGGTTTATTCTTATGTTTTCCGGTTCCAACACGGCTAACATATACTATCATTCTAATATTGTCGGCTTTATGGACATCTACTTGCACCAGTTTGAGCAGTGTTGACACCTGTTCTCTTTCGGCACTTCTGACTTGATAATTGCGTTTGAGTGGGCCAGTTAGTATTGCTTGTACTGTTGGAGGCGTTCCTAATATCGTCGTCATATGATGAAAATGACGCTAAAACATATTTGCATAGTATTGTATTCTAACCTATAGCAGCGGTCCACAGTGTTTACAAACAGGATCATCTTCCCTCTGATCAGTTTCAGCTTGAGTAGAGAATAGATCAGCAAGAACTTGTCCTCCTCTTCACATCTGTACAACAAACATATAAAATACAATATTGGTTTAACGTCCGTTGCATCATCTGACGATCATGTAAGGGACGTCATCTATATAAAGATATGGAGTAGCCCAGGGGTGCACAACACGCGACCCGCGGGTCGCATGCGGCCCACCGAGCCTTGCCGTGCGGCCCGCTGAGGGCTGGCGTGAAAAATTTAGTGCGGCCCGCACATACAATTCATTATATCTTATGTGGCCCGCGACCACTTTACAAAATGCTATGCGGCCCTTCGGCTCATCGAGGTTGTGCATCACTGGATGAGGCCTCGGGGACAGACTACTAGTCCTACTTCAAGCAAAATTCAATCTATCAAAGAGAATTTAGAAAAAGAGAATTCCAGTTCTTCATCCCAAGGCGATGTCAGGGAAGTGCGCAAAAGGGAAAACTAAATTAGTTACTAAGTATGTTAAGTATTCAATGAATCAATAAAGGATCCAGCAATAAGGTAAGCTTAACGACAAAATTTACTATTTATTCTAAAATATACTGAATTAATGTATAGATTTTCTTAAATTCGAACAACTGCAATTTGTACGTCTACATGGCCAAGTGGTTAGCGTGTCGGCTGGTTTGTGTCGACTTTTGCGCATGAGGCCCGGGTCCATATTCCCGGTGGAGTCAATCAGAGAGTAAAATCTCGGATGTACAACGGGCCAACCAAGCCCACCATCCCTTCGTGAGTCGGATTATTGGTAGCAATTAGTACGTAGTAGGTGACTACTTCGGAAGATTGGGAAGGTTACCACAGGTCTTGCGTATATGATCTAATTACAAAACTGGATTGTATAGAGTGGGGCTGGCGACCTCACCGTCGGATTAATGACTATGTCACCTGTGTGCTGAAATAGCTCAGAATCGGGATCAGCTCCGCGCCTACGTTCGGTAACGAATATGGCACACAACCTTTACATCTTTACTGTAATTTGCTTAAAATTATTTCACTAAAAATAGATATTTAGCAGGCACAGCATAAAGGATTGCAAGGCTAGAATAAACAGGCGCTAAACTAATAAAATTCTTAGGGGTGTAAACATACTTGAGATGGCACTGAACAAGTTGTGAACAATCTGGCAGCTGAGCTTCTTCTAGCTTCAGTGTCACCTATGGCACAACAAAAACTATTATACTATGCTACCAGTCAATCAATCAATCTATCAATCAGAAGCTTTTATATAGCGCAATTTTAAGTCTCAGAAGCGCTTTTTAACGGTGAAGGGCAGAGTAGCCCTGCCATATGCCACAACTGCTGTGGCAGGACCTCTGCTAATCTGGAATTTAATTGACCAAAGGGTCAAGTACACAGAAGTCGTGACTCAGACCACTCTGCCCTTCACTGTGACATTAGTCGCCTCTTACGAGTGCAATTATCAGTGACCAGACAATGGTAACAATTATTCTAATATACATGTATATGCACATAAATAGTCATTTTGGCTTCGGTAAACCTGAGAATTGACCAAACGAATGTGCTCGTGTTTTGTAGAAGCCAACTAACTCAGTCACTGAGGAAGGATAAGGAGACCCACCTCAGAACACCAAATTATCTCCAAGAAAATATAGCGTACAAACTATACAGATTTGTAATGGACCTGTCGTTAGGAAGTGCACTGAAGGAGAGAGAGAGAGAGATAATATAATAAGAATAATTATAATTATAATAAGGAGATTTATAAAGTGCCTCGTATATATCAATATGCATTTAAAATAAATATATTATGTTAGTGAATATTTTGCAGTCACGGACATTGAGATTTTGTTAACACTGTTCACACTGGCTGATAGGGATAATTTAAAATAAGAAAAACCAGTTGATACCGGATTATATAGAACAAGAAAAACTAGTTGATACCAGATTACACAGGACAAGTAAAATCAGTTGATACCGGATTATGTAGAACGAGTTTCTTGAGTGACTTGACATCTTCACTGAGAGTGGCTGACATGAGAAAAGCCTGGTAGATCTTGGGCAGGTGTCTGCAAGCAGAAAATATCAATCAATCAATCACGAGTATTTAACGTCCGATTCCTCAACCGAAGGCGATGTCAGAGACGTCTATCTATCTATTCAGTGCTCTGTCAAATGGCAGGTCCAAGGCAAAAATTCATAGCAAATCTTGTAGTACGAGAATTAATCAAATCAATAACACAAGTACTTTGATAGACTGGAATATTTTGGGGTATAGTAGTTAAGTTTTCCCAGCGAGATCTACAAATAACTTACCCAAATTAGTGCAAGCCTCAAAAGAAAACATAATCTCCTTTGTCGATGAAACACAAGTTATAATGCCTATGCAGTATGTCCAAATCAGCAGTATGTCTCGCTGATTAAGTGGTAGCATCGTGGACTTTCGAACATGACGTCCGGGGTTCAACTCCCGGTAGAGCCGATCAGAGAGTAAAATCTCAGACGTACAGGCTTGGTCGCTGCATAGTGAACAAAATTGATCTCAAACAAACTTCCTTACCAAATAGTCCATTAATATTACTACTTTGCATAATATGTAGTTTATTATTCACCAACATGGTAGCAGTTTAACCAAACAAACAAAAAAATCAAACAAAAACACCAATAAGTCACTAAATGAAAGCAATAAGAGAAAAATAAAAATAAAAAATAATTATTTCAAAGAAATATCCTATCAAATCTCAATTAGGCCTACAGTGCAAGTGTTCAATAATATCAACATCCTCGCTAGGCTAACTGAGCATTTGAATTGAGCGTTCAAAATAATTCCTCAATAATCCTTTAAAATCAATATTATTTACTCTCGCCCGACTCGATCGTCCTACTAAGCTCATCTGATGAACAACAATATATATTAACTAAAGCAAGTATTTCATCATTTTGACATCAAGATATTTACAGTATAAATTATCAATGCAATGTATTTTCTTCAAGAAGTTAATAACAGTAAACTTAATAATAATATTTTACAAACTGGGGATCAGCGCGAGACCTCTTTTCTTTAGCAGAGGCTCTCGATCACTCTGCAAGGATTCAACACTGTATGCTGTCGCAGCTCTTTTAACCCAGTAGATCTCGAACAGCCGGGCGACGAATCAATTCGTTCTTAAAATTGAATCGCTTTTATAAAACCACAAGGCTCTCTCTCTACACCCAGGGTAAAATAATACAAATAATATAATAATACAGGTTTATCCTCCATTTCCACATCCAACGTTGATGTCAGAGACGTAAGAACACGAACAAAGAAGGGTGAAGAATGAGAGGGTACGCTTACGTGAGTAGTGCACGCATGTCTGCCTCATAGCCAAATGAGAAGACAAGGTCAGCTTCGTCTATAATTATCATTTCCACTGACGTTCTCAGATCCACGTGTTGAGCGTTGATATGTGCGAGCAATCTACTCGGGGTGCCCACTACTATGTCCGGGTTGTCCATCAGCAGAGATCTGAAACATAAACAGAAACAATGACATCCCCGACATCATCCCTCGATGAGGAAATGAATACTAACCTTTGTTATTATAACTTTTATTAGAAATAAATAAAAGGTTTAAGCAATCTATTCATTGTGCCCACGTCTATGTCCCGGTTATCAATCAACAGAGACCTGAAACATCAACTAAAGACTTGAGCAGTCGCCCTGGCGTTCCCACGACTATATCCGGGTTATCCGTTAAATGAGACCTGCTGAAATAACATGAAAAAGAACAACCGCCAGTGGGGTAGTCTAATGGTTAGCATGTTACGCTCAGCTCAATCGCTAGGCGATTGAAGAGTCATGGGCTCAAACCCAGATCAAGCTACCAGAATATATAATGTCACCAAACTCTGTGAGGTGCTAGAAACCTGTGGGTGAGCCCTGTAATCCTCCTAATGAGAAGATAGCTGGTGTCAGCACCACGGCTGACATCCTAGGTGAGTAACAACAATGACATCATTGACGGACAAGCCCTGCGATTAGAACCGAGCACCTATGGAACCGGAAATGGACACTTAACCGTTGTACCATTGGCTCAAAAACTATATAACCTGACGAAGGAAATATTTAAGACTATTTGCATTTATACATAAAAACAACTTAATTGAGAAAGTAACTTAGAGAAGTTAGTTCATTCTGTCATGTGTGAAAATTTACAATACATAACAAATAAATAATAAAATACAATACCATATGCATTGTACAATATAATACAATATAATACAGCAACCAATACAATACAATAAAATAAAACGTGCTATATGAAATTACTTATTACTTGACAAAGGAAAAACTTTAGCCTTTTTGCATTTATATATAAAATCAAGCAATTAGGAGTTCTATATTTGTAAAGCTGTAAAGCTAAGTTTAGCGTCTGTTTCCTTATCCGAGGATACTGTCAGAGACGGATCCGGCTGGGAATCGAACCTATGACCTCCTGCTATCAGACCTGTTTGATTAGCGCACTGTCACACATGTGTGCAAACATGAATATAAAAAAGTGAGACTTACTTCTGTGTGTCTACGTTTTGTTTTCCGCTGACATCCACACATCTCACCTCTCGCGAGCAACTGCTGCACAGCTCCTACAATACAATCCCACAAGAATTTAACAGAAACCCGACTGGTTTCGGGAAATTTGAGAATTGACCCCACCTAAAACTGCGCGTGTTCATAAGAGGTGACTGAAGCGGATACAGCAGTGGAGATTTGATGGCTATGTGGCTATGATTTCTGTATGGCTATAATGGACCAATTGGTCACTCATATTCCAGTCTGGCAGAGGTCTAGGCTGTCACATCGGTTGTGGCGCTATGCTCCACGGCTACTTGGCTCTCCATTGTCCATTATATGGGTCTTAAACAAGCATCTGATGCTTCCTGACCCATTAGATATTATGTTAAATGTTATGTTAACGTCCATTTCCCCACTCGTGAGGGATGTCAGAGACGACTCAAGCCCACATATACAACAACAAGTAGTTCAATACCACAGGTGGCCAAAACAGCCGCATTTAAGCCGCATGCGGTTCGCAGAACAATTTGTGCAGCTCATAATGAGACGATGATAATATTATTGCAACAAGAAATTTCATTCTGGACAACTAAATATTGTGACCTTTATTAAGAGCTCGTTTTCACTCCAAATTAGTGTAACCTAATTATAGACTGTAGCGTAAAACAAATTTGTGTGCTGCATATGGCTCTTAAAACCAAAGGCTAAAGGATAGGCCCCTACATATTTTATAACAAACTTCATTAATGCATTAACATGCATAATATTATGTAGGCCTATGCATTGCTAACACATTATGCATTGCAAATTGCATGCCTTCCGGATAGTATGGTAAACGAAATTATTAACAGCAGCCCACGAGCTTCAAAGAGTGAGGCTTGCCAAACTTGCCCTGCACTATAATATCTAGCTTAATCTATAGAATACCTATGAGCAAAGTGAACTACATGTATATAGTATTGTATATTATGCATTATACAATATACACACTGGCATGCATACACAGCAAAAACAGAATAATACGTGTGCGAAAAAAACATTGCACTCAATCTAGCTATCGACAAAGCACTCAAATTTTCTAGGCATATAATTCTATTAAACTATTCCTGATCGCACAGTCAAATATAAAACTATTAAAACTATGGTTTTGAACTATGTAAAAAAGACAAATACTTCCATAAAGCAACTATTTCTCTCTCGCTCTCAGTGCACTGCCTAATGGCAGATCCATGGCATATAACATTTCCATACCTCTTTATCCTCAGTTTTTCTTTTCACCCACATATGACCCAGTTATCAATTCATCCACCATTCCTATTCTTGGTCTTCCTCTGACTTTCTTTCCTTCCTTTCTACCCCCTATTACTTCTTTCAACAAACCCTTAAAACATGTCCTATCCAATTCTACAGTCTATTTCTTTTTTAAATTAGCTATAAACGAGTATAATAAATTTATTATACTATGTAGAATAGGAATCTTCAAACCTTGATATTTCTAGAAGCCTGGATGCACAGCTCTTTGGTAGGGGCAAGAATGAGAGCCTTGATGCACTGCTCCTGAGCAAACTGTGCACACGCATAACAAAACATTCTTCATAACAATGTAAACACGTACAAATAGATAGGACAGTGCAACAATCTTAGATATGCAGATGACACAACACTGGCAGCTAGCGCTTCAGAAGATTTGAAGGAAATTATACGATCGGTCAAGACAGCTAGTGAGAAGTTTGGACTTCATTTAATGTGAGCAAAATCAAGATTCTATTGGACTTGATGCACTGCTCCTTGGCAAACTGTACACACATAACAAAACATTCTTCTATACGCAGATCTTTAATCTGCGATTGTGCATTCTTCTATATGCAGATCAAAGCTCTGCAAGCATGGAGCAAGGATCAGTGCCTTGATGCACTGCTCCTGAGGAAACTGTACACATAACAAAACATTCTTCATAACTATGTAAACACGTACAAATGTAAACATTCTACATAATAAAGTACACACGTACTTCAACATTCCATAATGATGCTGTGCATATATGTCCCGATCGGATAACGCAGTCGGTAAGACACTTGCTCTATAGGCAGGATGTTATGGGTTAGAGTCCTAGTCAGGTCCTTCTTTGACAGCATCATTTGATACTCGTTAAAACAGAATTTGAAGTTAGCTTTTCAGCTTTTTACATCATGCAAGTGCTCAAGAAAAATAAAACATGCTATAGCCTCAGCCTATTGGCTACGTTCAACTAGTCCAGAAAGATAAACATGAAATATATCTTATAATAAAACAAAAGATTTAAAATATATAGATATTACACCAGTTGATACACTCAAATTGCTTAACTTGCTGGACTTTCACCGTGTTTAACCAGTGTTTACACCTGTTCTTTTTTGAACAGCAATTGTATCTTTCTAATGTTCTGTGTTTGAGTGGATCAGTGGAACATTCCTTACAATGTGCCGTTGAGGACGTCTCCGATATCAATATCATCATCAGATGACGAAACTGACGTTAAACCCGTATTGTAAATTTAGTCATAATAACTATTTTATTCTTCAAAATGATTATGTAAAAGCGTACCTGTTTTGTAGACAGTATTTTCTGTATGACTGGTATACCATACGCCGCTGTTTTACCCGACCCTGTTCTAGCCCTAGCCAGGATATCCTTACCCTGCAGGGCCAGCGGGATTGCCTTCTCCTGAATTAGCGTTGGCTTATCCCATCCCAGTCTAGCAATCGCCTAAAACAATATATTCATTATACGATTTTGAATGAAATTAATTTGGTTCACATGAATCACATCAGCAAAACATGTACGTACTAACAGAGTGTGTGAAATGGGACACTAAGACCCGAAGGCACTAATATGTCCCCAATTTTATAACAAGACACTGGTTTTACATAATATAAGTATATATATATATAATTATATATTTACATTTTCTGCATTTTATTTTCACACGTGTTAGATGTATACATGTGTTACAGGGTTTTCTTTCTTTTTGTTTCTGTTGTTGGAATTTTGTAGTGTGCAGCTAAACTGACTTATCGTACTTTTGCCATTGAGAGTAATGACAGTTTATGGACACCCATTTTACTAGGTTTATCAATTGATGACAATCAGAGAATAAATAGAACATATGCAATAAAATTTTCATTATAACTTAGAATTACAAATTTGATTGACAACTGTAAAGAATTCAGTAGTTTTTTAGTTTAAAGTAGTTACATTGGTCATTGATATTTTTCTATTATTATTTTTTTAATTGTAAATATGAACCGAAGTTTAATGACTGTTTCCGTATCGAAAGGATTCTGTCAGAGACTGAACTGGCCGACATTTTGATAGCTGATCAATTCAAATTCAAGTTATTCAACATATTCATGTATTACAGCATTTAACAACTGAAGTGTGATATGTAAGGTAGGGGGGGGGAGGGAGAGATTTAGCGACATCGATTTATGAATGTTCGTCTCACATGCAAGTGATCCAGGTTCAAGTGCAGGGTTGGTCGACAAACAAAAATCCCCGGGTTTGTAGGTTTGTCGTGTACCAGTGCTGGGCAGCTTGTCGCGCTATAAAGCAAAGGTATGATCAACCATGGATTGTCAAAAAAATAACAAAACACAAAAACAGCAACTAAGAAGGAAACTAGCATATGCGTTAGAACTGTCAAAAGTGAATATATACAAATTAATTTTAAAAGAACAAAAAAGAACAAAGACTTTGATAATGAATGGTTATATTATAATCTTCAATAAATGCAAGCGTATAAATATTATTTTATTAACATAAAAAATAACATACCTTCAATATTCTGTCATCGAGGCCCATTTCATGAAAATTCACAGATGACTCTTCATCGTCTATAACTTCGGCCGACATGATCTACAATCAACATGCACAAATTACAATTGACCCCCATTTTTGCGACAATTCAAAAGTTGTCGGTACTTATTTTTAATTCACTGCAATTTTATTTTCGGCTTGTCATACATATAGCCAGTCGATAACTGTTTTCTTAGAAATTTCAGTAGAGACTGATTTCCGTCCAGTTTATATGCCTTTAGAATTTACTTTTCATGATATGTTTTAATATCTGCTGTGATTGATTGCAGTGGATATGGATACGAATCACACGATAAGGGTTGGGGTTAGGGCAGTTAGGGTAGAGGTAATGGTTAGTGATTAATTTTGTTTATGTTAAAATCAGTGCTCGAATTAGCCTACTAATTTGTGTCAGTTTCATGGATATGGGGGG
>JAQFZF010001779.1:0-13443 GCA_034695365.1 Enchytraeus norvegicus | reverse complement strand
CTGGCAGCTGCAGCTTATGCGGCTGAACCAGCGGCTAGGTTTGATGATCGAATGTTACTGGCTGCAAGGGTGTCAGTTGCTGTAACATCCCACTGACTGGCTGGTTGACTGATTGATTGATTGACTGACTGACTGACTGACTGACTGACTGACTGGTTACACTGATTGACTGTTTGGTTGATTATTGTCGGCTATATCTCTACTCTACCCACTTCTACAAAATGTCCTCTATTACGACGAGGAGCATGGCCGCTCAGGGGGGAGCCCCGCCCCCGCCCCGTCCAACAAGGGGCCTCTGCCACGCTCAGCCGCCCTAAAGGATAAGCGGAATAAGGATCGTGCAGCGAAGAAGAAGGCTGATGCTAAGGAAAAGAAGAAAATCGTGTCGAACAAGATGCAGATAGACATACCCAGCAATGAAGAGATGGAAATACTAGATGTTAATGAAGGAGAACAGTTGATGCTAGTGGATAACGGGGGGATGGCTATGGCTGTCGATAAGGGAGAGGAGAAGAATAACAAGAAGAGGAAACTGGATGGCAATTGAATGAGACAGTGAGAGAGTGAGACAAAGAGAGAGAGAACATACAGAGTTATTCCATACCACTGTCTAAAAGATGTGTTTGTTTAGCTTTCTGAACTGTTTCACTTTGAATGAGACAGTGAGCGAGAGAGAGAGAGAGAGAGAGAGAGAGACAGAGAGAGAGAGAGAGAGAGAGAGAGAGAGAGACAAGGAGAGAGAGAAAACACAGAGTTATTCCATATCACTGTTTAGAAGTTGCGTTTGTTTAGTTTTCTGAACTGTTTCACTTTGTCTACTTAGAAAATGGTTTTTGTTAATATTAGAATCATGCGTAGATCCTATTCACTTTATAATTCAACAACTTTTAATTTAACGTCAGTTTCATTAACTTGAGACTTCATCAGTAAAGTCTTTACGCATCTTATGAACTACCAGCCCGTGTGTCTATCAAACAGAAACATAGAGTGTAATAATTATGCTACTCTGCAGCAAAAGCAATAAAACAATCAATCAATCAATCAATGGGAATTTAACATCCATTTCAGGATCTAAAGACGACATCAGGGACAAAGGATGCTGCCAGTCCAGTCAACAGATTGACTTGTAATAATTCTTATCAAACAATATGCTGATAAAATATAACGAGGTTTTAACGTCCGTTTCATCATCTGATGACGACACTAGGGAAGCATTGATCCACACATGGAATCCAATAAATCAAGGTGCTTAGTAAAAGTGGTTAAAGACTGTGCAGGTCCAATTGGCCATGCCTGGAAACAACGATGATATAAGATTACAAAACTATTAAAGAAGGAAAATAAAATGGCCAAAGTTTACTTAAGCATCGATCGGATGTAGCTCTGGAATATTCAATAAATCAGGAATATTCGAAAAAATGGTGTTATATAATATCGAGGACTATGAAGCCAACGCCAATCCAACAGGTAATTTTAAGGTCCACGATAACTGTAACGTGCCGACGGTCCTGTGTCGTACTACTCGACGACTCAGCCTCCCTACACGGGTTATCGCTTGTTTTACTCTTAGTCATATATCTCATATGAAGTTGCCCTGGCGGCTCATACCTATCCACCGCCGCGTTACCAGCATGGAGTCTATCACTTTCCGACTCGCTGCTAATTGTGGGTCCATGGGCGTCCAAGGGCGAACATCTATTCGCAGGTCTCGGACTGGAGGCCGTGCATGGCTCTCCGTTGACCGCCATCCTCGCCATCATTTATTTCTTAAATGAATTAGAACACGAACACGGGTGTAGAAATAAATGAAGATAAACGCTATTTAAGAATTACATACAGTGATCAGACACTATTCGATGAACACTACATTTGACATTATTCTCTTTAACAATATTTCCAACGTCCATTTTTACACTAAAAGAGCCTGGGGATAAAAGAATTTCGTACCCTGAAATTTCTTCTCGTCTCTCCCCACCTTCCTTTAATTCACTAAACCATCGAATCCTAAATCACCGCTATTAGGATAGCGTATAACTACAACCTCTGAGTATTTAATTCTCATACACAAGTGCAACCAATCTTCCAGTACTCTGTGGACTAAAGCGTTACAATTCCTAGTCACCGCCGAAGCGTATAACGAATGTGGTCTTCGAGGTACCAGCCTCAACCAACTATATCAGAATCCTAGGTCACCACCGAAGTGTATAATGCAACCTGTAAGGATTTATCTATGTTGGTAGATAAAGTTAACGTTTCAACTATTTCCTGACTTATATAATCCCAGAAATCAGCCCGCGAAAGTGTCACATTTACAAACTTCTACCAAATTCACAAAAGGGAGCTGCTCACCCTAGGTCACCCTTCAAACACTCGGGACCTAATCTCCAAACATCCTAAAAGTAAGGGTCATCCCCCCGGACCCCCCAATAAAAGCCAAAATAAAATACCGTAACGAAACTGACAAATAATTAAATTTAATAAATTTAAATGAAAAAGTCAGGATCGTTACAGTAATATTTTAATTAAATGTATTTATTCGATCTTTTGGTAACAGTGGTTACGGTGTTTATTTGTTTACATTTTCTGAGCGATATTGAGAGATATTGATTGGTAGGGATGAACAAAATTTTTACCTAATAAATTGTAGGCCTAGGGTATAGCACACAACGCTTACGTTTTACGTACATAAAACTGTTTCATATCTCTCAAGTGTAATTACATAGTTGTGCACATATGCAAAACAGGGAAAATGTAATAAATATGTAATCTGTATTGATTTTCAGTCTTTTCACAGAATCTATTTACATAAATGAAAGTGAATAAAAACATTAAATGGCAACTATATCACCGAGGTGGCGTCCATTCGCTTCGATTACATTCGGTCTTCTATTACTCGTTATATATAACGAGTGGTTGATATATTACATTGTACTGTTACAATGTCAGTGGCCACAGTTATCACTAACTAGTATGGATTATTCCGTTGACGAGTCTACATCAGAGCCTCTGAGGGTGATGATTCTCTCGGACACACATTTGTTGGGGTCTAGAGAAGGGCACTGGTTTGATCGATTAAGAAGGTTCGCTACATGTTGTTTTCTTTTATATATATATATATATTTATTTGTAATACCAGTACAAATAACAAAATTAATGATAAAATATATAGTTATGAAGTATTTGGGATTTTTATAAATTTCTGTTTTTCACAACTGTAACTTGCATCGATATCTTTTGGCAGGAGTCAGTGGCACGGTTGGTCAGGTTTCAGACTGCGGATCAGTATGTGCGGGGTTCGAATCCGAGGCTTGCCCGTCACTGATATCTCTGTCAAGAGATGAAACTGACGTTAATTTCGGCTTTGAGCTTTATCTGATGGCACTTTGCATAGCATTGGTTTAGTTAGTGTACAATATAAGTTTTAGCTTCGATGTAATGCAAGTGATTATAACAGCACAATTTCTAACTACTCTGTATGTATGTAGGCCTACATCTTTTGGCCAGTGCAACAAATGATTTTTGTCGGGGCTATAGGCCCACATAAAAAGAGATAGATGCTGCTGTTTCCGATTAACGTAATTTATGTTCATAATTATTAGCCTATAGTATCCTATAACTAATTAATTATTCAAATATTAATTATAAGACCTTATTTTTCAACATAAATAAAATTATTTGTTTTCTTGAAAAAAGGCCCCATGTCTGGTAAAACGGCCTCAGGGGGAGTGGTCACACCCCCTGCTACACTACTGCTTTTTGTATGCTTCCTGTGCAAATATGATTAAGATATTGTTATTATGGTTATGTTACATAACTAATTATGATTATGATTATTGTGATTATTAATATTACCTTTCTTAGACATGTTATTTATTGTTTATACTGTACTTTAGAAGCACCATCTATTGTTATGTCTTACAATCGTTACGGTATGTCAAAAGAGTCAATTAGAATGAAAAGTTAAATTTGGTTGTCTTTTAGCTTCTAGGTGTTTTATAACTTTGCTTATGATGTTTTATGCGCTTATGTTTGACACAGAGAATGGCAGATGGAACGATCGTTCCAATCATCGATGTTGATACATGAACCCGACCAGGTCTTTATTTTAGGTGAGTTGTTGATAGTGTTCAATTTATATAAACAATCGAATACTGGAGCTCAAGCTTTTAACATCAATTTTATATATATACTCAATAGCACCCTTAGCAATGGGTTGTGCTTAGATTCCAAAGACTGACAGGCCTGTGGACTGGGTCAGTACATATATTAATCACTC
The DNA here is from genome assembly GCA_034695365.1 of Enchytraeus norvegicus. Taxonomy (NCBI): domain Eukaryota; kingdom Metazoa; phylum Annelida; class Clitellata; order Enchytraeida; family Enchytraeidae; genus Enchytraeus; species Enchytraeus norvegicus. Next base: position 9,167 of record JAQFZF010001779.1, on the reverse strand, counting down.
TATTGCTCGGAAAGAACTGTCCTTCTTACTACCGCTATTTCGCACCTTCATACACAATGCATCCGGTTGTGCAAGTTTTTTAAATTCTGTTACTTTAAAAAATTCTTTTAATGAATTTCCAGCCATCACGTAAGAAATTCCATTTATAAGATTTATTTAATTAAAACAAGAGATGTTTTAACATCTCAAGATTGCTAAATATTTGAGAATTTTTGATAAATATTTTTTCAAGCGTGGACACTTGCAATAAAGCACAAGTTTATTAATTGCAATACATGGTACCGTAACATGAGGTTGATTGATATATATCAATCGATAATATAATCAATGTGAATTTTAATCTGACTTAGACATTCAGTGACAACTATACCAGCCCGTGAATACTTAAATTATACTCTCATATGCTGCGAGATAATTGATTTCTTTTCTGAAGTTTTGCCTTTTTTATTGCAATTCTCTTTCTCTAATTTAAAACTCGTGGAATTAGTAATTTATGTGTGCTAAGTATAGTATTGTTATTTTTTAGAATATGTAAATGCCAGTCTATGGCCTTTATTTCTATTCACATGGTATTCAAGGTTTTCATTTTAATGACTTAATAATCTATGTATAAATAAATAAATAAACTCTTGAGTCTTGAGTGTTCTATTACAATGTGTCTATGCTGTTTCAGGCGATTTATTCGACGAAGGCAAATGGTGCAGTGATCAGGAGTTTCAGTATTACGTATCGCGACTGAATAAGATGTTTTCAACGCCTGCTCACACAACTTTGCACGTTGTCGTAGGAAATCATGATATTGGCTTTCATCATATGTAAGTAACACTGTGGTATTTAAATTGACTTCCTCAATGTTCAGGAACAAGAAATAACTTGTGAAATATTAATGAAAGAATCAATTGAGCATTTAACTGACAAGAATTAAGTTTGAGTGAGTTTTTGATCATTAAGACAAATATGATTAACGTAAGTCTAAGCTAGCTTTCGTTTATTAGACTAAATCTTAAAGTTTAGTATATTTTATCTAATCTAATTTTGGATCATTAAGCAAATCTTAATCTAAGTTAGTTTCGGATTAGACTTGCAGACATCCCATTTTTGTGAGAAACTGAACTTTAAAGCCTCATTGATCGATTGTTTTATCATTAAACAATCCTTTACTACTTAAATAATGAAGATTGCACCTTAATCTAAATTTGTATCATTACTGCAGTTCTTATTTAACGCTAGTCGCAGCTCAAGACTAGGCTATATTTACGTAAATTTGAATTGAGAAAAGGCTAAACACGAATTTGAACGTTAGTTGTGCGGCGCTGCCTAATGGCTACATCAGTGACTAGTTCTTGTGCAACCTTTATGATCCATACAACACGGGTTCTGTTGAATACAATTTGACTAATAGTTCATTATGATCGATATGAGAGACGTCCCTGACATCATCCTGGATGAGGAAATGGACCTTTACAAACCTTTATTGTAATTATTTATATTGTAGGAGTAGCGAGAAATATCGACGGAGATTCGTCAATGCTTTTGACGCCCCGTCAGTGAGGATGCTGGAGGTGAAGGAGAACCTGTTTGTTCTGCTCAACAGTATGGCGTTTGAAGGAGATGGTTGCTCGATGTGTAGACAAGCTGAGGCTGAGCTGAATAAAGTCACCAAGGATCTCAACTGTCTCAAGGTTATTTCCCTATTCCTTTTATTAACGTGTGACATTTGCACAAACTTCCCAGTTCTATATTAGTTTTTTTTGTTTGCAATTTCCTTAAGCATTGCACGGCGTTGGTTGTAGAGCAAAACAAAAAATTACCTATGCAAACAACCTCAGTGATTGGATGTATAAGAAGCAGAAATGATCAAAACTGCAAGAGAACAAGAACTGTGGAAAACCATGACCATCAATGCCTGGAATTGGCAGGACACCTAAAAGAATAAGAATCTCCTGAATAATTGTACCTTTGCTAACGATGGCACACATGACTGCTAGAACAGATGCATGATTATCCTTTCTGGCACCAAGGGTGCAGGGTTGTTATTTCTTGATTAACTTTAGGTTTGAACCCAGGCAGCTTCAGTCACTTACCACCAGGATGCGTAGTGCGTTAAACTACTACCCCTGTTTAGCTTTACTCAATGCAGTTTTCTCTGCCTGTAGGCTCCATCTCTTTCTCTGTCTGTAGGCTGCAATGGGTGGATGCCGCATATGAGCCACATATCTACAGTCAATTATGTAAAAATATTATATACGTTGATTCTATATTGCTTATTTTATAAATTATATTTACTGGAAATATTGTCTTTCATGTCAGCCTATCTTTTTTCATAAATGAGATTAGTTTGTCTCTGCTTAAAGTTGTAAGGTTTTAGCAATTGGTCACATTTGTGAGACTTGTTTTGCGAGATGTAATACCAGTTGATGCTAATTTGTGTTGTATATTTAATGTACAATGCTTTGTTGCAGAGTGGCAGTGAAGAATGCAGTAGTGAAAAGAAATATACAAAATATTCTAAACCAATCATTTTGCAGGTCTGTTGCAATTTAAGTCATATGATAAAGTGGATATTCGTGTATTTAAACAGGTGTGTTTTAAATTACTTTTAGAAGAAAGAAATGTCAAATATCTGTGGATCATTTAATCTTATTCATTGTCAATTGGTCATTCTTTGAGCTGAAGAATCGTTCTGTAGCTCTTTTTTGTTCCTTGTTAAAATAATTATTTTGGCAATAAATTTAGTTGTTTTTATAGCCTCCTGAACAGTGTTTGCTGTCCTTGCTACTGAACTACAATATGTTCTTGTTAACACATGAGTAAGCATCAATGGTTGAATTTTAAATTAAATTAAATTAAATTTTATAATTTATAAAGTTCTGATAATAAAGAGCGATTGAGGACTTTGACTCTTAGGACTTGCCGTTTAGGAGAGCACTGGAATTTTTGATAAAGTATAATGTGTGTTTTAGTAATATATTAGGATCAACTCTGCGATTTTTTATGTCTTTCAAGACTTAATTTTTCTTTTAATTAATTGACCAGTATTTCTATTGTTAAGTTTATAATAATTTTTATATGATACATAATCATGATCATTTAATGTACAATAAGAATGGAAAATAAGAGTACTGTTAATCTTCTTTGTCTGTAATATTGTAATTAAAGCAACTTTAGTACAAATACAAGGGTTTAACGTCCGTTTCATCATCTGTCGACGATATCAGGGACATCTCCAACTGCACTGACAATATTGATTGGTCTGCTCAAACGCAGTTAGTAACTCACGAGTAACTGAAAAAGAACAGGGGTAAACACAGTGCAATAACAAATAAATATAGTCAGATTGAATTAGTTATAGTTCTTTAAACGTTTTAACCCATGGGCCATATACACACCTCTGGGTACAATACATATATATGAAGTTTTTATATTTTTTAGCCCAGGGTTGGTTATCACCCAGGGCAGTTTAAAAAAAGAAGCTATATAAATTATTGCTTTTTTTCAGCATTTCCCGCTGTTTCGACACTCGGATGCAAACTGTTCTGGACCAGACTCAGCTCCAAGTCCTCAGAAATACACAGAGATGCGACCGAGATGGGATTGTCTCGATAAAGGAGTCTCCGACATGGTGCGTGTCTTATTTGTTTGTGTGTTAATTATTTTGTTAATAATATTGTCTTAGGTTTTTTACTATTATTTTTTAGTTTATGTAGTTATTTATTAGTTCTAAAATAGGAAATGAATCTTGTGTTGATGGATATGATGTTAGATATATTAATAGATATATTGTTAGCTTACATTATGCAGTTACCATCTTGTCTGCGGCCATGCCTGGTGTTCAGTATTGTATTGTATTGTGTCTTATTGCACTTTATTGTATCATATTATATTGTATTGTATTGTATGTTGTAGTTGCTGTCTCGCCTACGCCCACGCCTGGTGTTCAGTGGTCACACCCACTACTCCTGTCATGTGCTGCATGAGAACAACATACCTGAGTGGTCTATACCTTCGTTCAGCTGGCGCAACATCAACACGCCTAGCTTCATTCTTGTACGTGTTCTCTTCTTTCTCATTTGATGTTGTACTGATAATAATGATTAATAATGTTGTCTCTGTTAATGGTCTGTCTTCTCACCCAAGAATGATATGAGTATTTCAATTAATAGCTTTTTTTTCTATTCGTATACGGCATACGAATTCTTTTCACTATTGACAGAATGCACATGCTAATTTCATTTCTTAGTTGCTCTGTTGTGTTTATTATATTTTGACACTCCTTGATTAATCATATCTTTGCCATTTGATATCGCCTCAATGGCTGCTAGCGCAAAGATTCATTTAGCCTTACATCTTCCAGGTACTGATGAGCACCCGTGCCATATTTGTTGATTGATCTTGGAGTCGATTTCACGCCACTAGCCATCATTTGATTCTGAGGCAACACGTTCAGCAATCCCTGATGACTATTTATATCATCGTATAAACAGTTATCGGCGCCAGAAATGTTTGCCCACCAGAGCAAGATCGGGGCAGAAAAAATAATTGACAGGGCAGAACATCTAATATTATAACGTAATGTATACGCAATGTATTATATATTATATAATCAATTAATCATGTCGTGAGCCGAGGCAAAGCCTCTCTAATTCAGGGATACAAACATCTATTGATGTCGATGCTGTCAAATATTTACAATTAGCGCTTTGGGTATGCCTACTAATCGGGTGGTCTACTACTCTCGGCTGGTGGCTCCGAACCAATCGCCAGTTCCGTGAGTCAACACGTGTAACCAATCAACAGCCTCTTAACATGCTGCACTGTCAGTAAATGATTGCACTTTATACGTTAATATTTCAATATTTATTGAGTCAATCGCATTTTTTAAATAGCCAAACTGTTGTATTTATAGCTAAGAAGCCACTGATGTGGTCCTCTTGAAACTTAAATGTATACGATGATATAAATTAGCACATTTCAGTGATCAACTGTACCCAGTGCTATTAAAGCAATGCAAGAGAAACCGCTCAGGACAATCCGCGATTCTACACATGATGCAAGGGCTGCTAGCGCTGCCGCAATGTTGTGAGATGAAACCTCGAGTTTTTCGTTACTTGCATTACGTGAATATCCCGGATCCAACTCGATATAGTAAATAATATTCAAATAATTAAATGGACACTTAATGATACCGTGCCTCACCGTTTCCTTTATACCAGAAGAAAGTAGCCCCATGCATAATGCAGTCATATGTAGACAATAGGCTAAAGCTTATATAACTACATATATAACAACCATTATGCAAGGTCTGACAGCGGGCGAAAAAATTATTGCAGGCGCCTCTAGCAGCCCTGTGAAGCAATTAAAAAAAGTATCATTTAAAAATGTCGATGTATCTTTACACTGAGAGTCCTTATATAGGAGAACTACTGCAAATCTCTTCCAGTAGCCTCTTCATTTAGGGAATTTTAGGCCTACATGTAGGCTATGTGGCTTAGGCCTAATAAGGCCTATATATCGTCGACTATGACGATTATTTAGGTCTTCTTGGTCGCTATAATAGAGAGTAGACCTAGGCCTACATGTAGAGAAGTATTTTAGTGGATTAAGACGCTAGATATCACATTGTAAATAGGCTATCGATCATATTGTAACAATTTACTCCGTCAGAAACCCTATGATCTATAGGGTTTCTACAGGGTACCCTATAGATCATATACACGGTGTCTATAAAAATGAGCCCCCTAGAAATAATAATGTGAATAATTTCAGAACGGAATTACCAATTCATTCGCCTTTAGAGTCCCACTAGGTCTGTCAATTTGACATATTGCAACAAATTTCGGTCAGTATAGTTTTAAAATTGACGAATCTGGAGAGTTTTCCGCAATCAACGGGTGCTTGACGTAGTAGGCAATCTAGGATATCATGGTCTATAGCCTACTCTTTTTTCTTTAAAATTTGCCCTCTTTTATATCCGATTCATGTGAAATTTGCCAATGTTATGGAACAATCAATTCTAGCCAACATGACCCATTTTTGATTGGATATATTTCGAAAAAAAAGTTATTGATATTTTAGTATGATAGTGGTAGACAAATATTTCAGTTGTATAATGTCATGCAATGTTAAATAAAGCAAACTTCTTGTTTACCACTATCATACTAAAATATCAATAAATTTTTTGTCCTTAATTTAGGCTGAGGGGGGGGGGCATGACATTTCTTTTTGTGTAGTCCTACACTCTTTCTCAAAACCTGAAAAATGCCATAAGCAAAGCCAGCCCCAAAGAAATGTCGGTCGCTTCGCGCTCAATGTTTTGAATAAAGCTTGTAGGGCAGGGCCTAAGTGTTATATAAGCTTGTATTTATTTATTTCTCATGTACTGTTTTAATTGGTAGCACTAAATTAATTAAATAAATAAATTTCAAACAATTAATTTATCAAACACATTTTATACATTTTTGCGCCTCATTTTTACTGCAAATACATTTTGTGCACGTCATTAATTAATTATTTATCTAATAATTCACATGGCAAGATTTATTTTAATTGCCCTAGTATAAGGAACAGTCATATGTATGACTGCTTTATTTGATTTAATTTGTATCACCATGAAGTTAAACTCATCTCTGCGTTTTTTAATTTACTTGAAGGCCTCTACATGCTGCAATATGTCTCATTTTGAAGGCTTAAAAGGCTATTGCCGAATTTAGCGCCAGTTTCGCATCCAAACGGCCACATCAGTGTCGGACGAGTCCTGGGAATCAAACCATGAACCAATGGAACCCTAGTCGGGCACTCAACCAATGTTCTATCAGCTCAGCCTAAGAAATGTATTTCAAGATTGATTTATGGTTTTAGTATAGAATCTGTTTCTGATCATAATTGATTGCTTCATTGATTGACTAACGATTTTGAATGGAATCTTATCTGTTTTATTATTTTATTAATTGTTTTTATTATTACAGATGCAAGTTAGTCGGAACAATCAAGCCATCAACAAATGTTATCTACCGTTTGAATCCACTGTTGTACGCACCTACATTCTCGGTGCTATTATCATCGTCTTTCTACAACTATTTCATCGACGAATGCCGTTCTACCGCCGGTTCAGCAAATCCAGCTGATAGATGATGTGAAGTTTCCTTTCTGATGATCCCGTATGAATTTGACGTCCCTGACATTGCATTCGGATGAGGAACTGGACGTTAAATCCTCATTGATTGATTGAATGTCCCCACATTCTACACAACTGTTTTGGAACATTCTGTGTATCTGGGTACAATCAAGAAAGAGTAGAATTTCTATATATTGGACAGTCTCTGTGGTCTGGGTTAGATTTTATTTAAGTGGCTTATGCTGTTGTTTTCGCCATCTGTCGAGATAGCGGGGATTCGTCGTTCTGGTTACTGTACTCCAATCACTGCCCGACCTTGGAGAGTAAAGTAGCATGCTGAGATTACTCAGTGGTAATATATGACGTCCCTGACATCTCCTTTGGGTTAGGAACCGGACATTAAATCCTCATTGATTGATAGTGCAACAGATCTGCAATGATGCAGTGATCTGTGTATGTCGCCTATGCTGCAGAGAATTACATTATAACACTTGTTTAAAGTCATTTCTTCATTTAAGTAAATCAAGTGATGATTTCAGGATCGTCTTAGACAGGTTAGCGTGAGTATTCACCGCAATAGTTGTGTGATTTCCCCTTTGCTTGCAACAGTTTGTCCATTTGCCTATGAGGCTACATACTGCTGTGTTTTCATTTGATATGTGTAACATTGTGCAATCTTTTGTTTGTGATCACTGATTACGGTGACTAGGGAGGCTAGACGGATTTGTTATTCAATGTTTTAATTGTCCTATAGAGGAATAATGTTATCCTATTATTATTATTTAGTCTATATATAGGGCTATCATTACAAAATATTAGTGATACCGATTTTCTTAAAGACTACGATTTTTCCTCTTTTAGTTTCGGCCATAGAAGACCATGTAGTGAGGACCATGCAGTCGGTGTACACAGATATCACCAAGACACGCTCTGACGACCGCGCTAGCTAGCCGAATTTGGAAACGGATCCTGGCTATCGTCTTCTGGCGAGATCAATAGCATCTATTATTATTATTACAAAATATCAATGTAATCAGTCTCTAAATATTATCAGGGTTATTATTTTCTAATAAATTATGAACTAGCAATTATAGCCAAATATGCTGGATTTAATGTGAATAATTTATTTAAACAGTTTAGCTGTGAACAATTTCAGGCCGATATTAGCGAATAATGACTGTTTATAACAAAAAATAAATAGCCCACATTCTTTATAATTGTAGCCCCATAATATTATTGATATTTGGTTCATTATTTGATGCCTTTGCTGTTTCATTATATGGATTTTCAATTAGAAATAATTTATAATACAATACAAATATATCATTACAGGTTATCATTATTACTTATTAATAAGTAACCTATGTTACTTTGCAGCAGTTAATAGAGTCCCCTGGAAGGCTTTCTGGCATTTAACATATAGCACAGAAATCGATCTATATTGCCAGTGCCCTGCCAGACGGCAGATCCAAGGCACATATTTATATTTATACACAATCTACAATCTCACTCAATAATGAGCTAGATCGACCAACCTAACAAGTTGATCGTGTCACAAAGGCCATGCCACACGTAAAATTGTGCCCTAGCCTAGTTCAAGGAAATGTTTGGCTTCTTAGGTGGATTTGCATTGCCTTCCTCAGTACTGTATAGGTGGACTTCCACGAAACACATGCAGCGTTATGTTGTTTATTTGCTAATATCCCGGATCCAACAGGATAAAATAAACAAACATTCAAATAATATAACTATTGGACAAATAATGATACCATACCTCACCTTTTTCTCAATACCAGAAGAAAGCAGACTAAACATAATGTAGGCAGATGTAGAATATAGACTAAAAGCTTATTCGACTACATATGACAACATAATGCAGAGACTGACAGCGGACGACAATGTCGCTGGCGATCCCTTCTGACAGCCCTGTGAAGCAATTAAAGTTTCACGTAAAAATTAACTTTTCCATGTCCCTTTTAACTTAACTTAACAGAATTATACTGGTTCAGGAAGTCTAGGATGACTTGTAACACCAGTCTTAATCATAGAGTCA
>JAQFZF010001778.1:0-13444 GCA_034695365.1 Enchytraeus norvegicus | reverse complement strand
GAATTCTCTTGAACGGTCAGTTTTTAACAAGTTTGTATTTTGAATTTAGATTTAACAGGTGAAAAAGTTTTCCTTTCGATAGTGCGCAGAGGGGAATATGTGTTGTCACCGAATCTAAGTGGGGAGCGAGTTTGCCTTCATAGTTCGAATACTATGAGTACGATTCCCGATTTCGATCGGTGATGGCGTTGCATGCTTCATCTAGCTCATAATATACTATTATTTTGATAGTAATATAGTCTGTATTACGGGTCCTAGGTAGTTAAGTATCTTTTGTTTATAATATACTGCTACTCATTCATTAATGATAATACTTAAATGTTATTGGTAATAATTAACTATAGATCTAGAGTGATATTCTAGAATGCTCTCTCTACACTTATTCTTGCCTAGGCCTACTTCTAAATTAATAACAGGTCTATTAGTCCGATGACTTGGTGACAATTTGTTGATTTCATTTGTGACCGGTGGCATCTATCAAAACTGTGGTACAGATTTGCCAGGGACCAATCACAACCCACCGATTAGCCATAATTCTCCCTCAACAACCAATAACAGGTTTCAAAATTTATATTTCAAGCGCTGTGATTGGATGAGTTTTCAATATTTCTAAATCTGCACTATAAATAGCCTTGTATATTATCTTACGGTGATCTGGACGGTTGATGAACATTTTGACGATTTACTTGTGACCGATGGTCATACATCATAGATTACTAGAGAATGTGGCAATCATTATAGTATTGAATCATACATGTATCATTTGTCTGGTTTGAATGGCCTAGTTGGTAGAAGCTTGCCTGTTAAGTAGGAACGGGTATCCCAACGTGGCCAGTCTCTGAGGGCATCGGCATGGTGATCACTGATGAGGAATTGTGACTAAGCTTAGTATTATATCTTTAACCTCATTACGCTCTCACAGATACATCCCATTAGATCCTTGAAATGTTTGACATTATTTCGTTATTGTTGCTCGCCCATGCATCCAGTTGTGGTACTGACACGCAATTATTGGAAAGAGTCCAGGACTCGACATCGACGTTCAGCAGATTCGCTGTATTGAAATTATTTTACTCCCAGTCCCCTTCTTCCACCATTCGCGCCTGGAAGTAGCGTTGACCCAGTTCGGGTGCAGATTTAGGGGGCCAAGTGGGCCATGCCTCCCCCCTCGAGTTGAAAATTTTACAATTTGACCCATCCAAATATCCGTTTTTGGACCCTTCCCCGCCCGCCCAAATTAGCCTCAATTTAGCCAGTCAAAAAATGCAAATGAGATAAATTTGGCCCCCCTCGAAAATTCATAGGACCGACACTGATCTCGAAGTTTTGCTTTCATATTTTTGATAGCCTACTGATAGTCAATTTAGCCGAAGTTTAGAGGAACTGCTGCTCCGAAGCCATTTTACGGAAGCCAGATTGAAGCTTTAACTAACTTCTATCTCGATGATTATGCTAACGATGACGCAAGTGCAACAGTGAGGGGTTTTCTGACTTTCTTTTACTGATTTCTAAACCGGGGGAGGGGTGCGAATATAAAATGTTTAAAAAAGTTCATAAGTACTTTCTATTTAAAATAACAAAATTGAGGACGTGTGAAAAATAGGTTTCTAGTGGGGCGATCGCCCCCTTGCCTCATTGATCCGACACTGCGTTGAGTTTGTAATTATAAGGAAGCCCTGAGGGGATGAGCTAAATTATACCGAACAGTCACGTAGGTCATATTAAAAGAGATTAAAAGCGATTAAATTCTCAAATGTCAAAAAATTACAAACATAATTATAATAATTTTTATCTAAATGATTGAATTATGGATCGATTTATTATGAACTTGATTATAATATAAAGACATTGAAAATGATTTCATTCATTTAAATAAATCAGTCAATCCACCCAAATTTATCTTTTAGAGGATTAAAACTAAAATGGGATGTCATATTCGATACAGAACGTAGGCGGGGAGCTGATCCGAGTCTGAGCGAGTACAGCACAGGTGACTAAGTCAGTATAAGACGGTGAGGTCGACAGCCCTACTCTACAGAAGCCACTCATAGTACGAAGGGGTTATATATACACAAGACCAGTGCTTACCTTCGCAATATCTACATTCTGCTTACCTTCAAAATATCTACATTCTGCTGCAGTCACTCATTATTCATTAGCTACCAATTTTCTACCCACTAAGGGATGAAGTACTTGGTTAGCCAGTTGCACATCCGTGATTTTAGTGTGTGATTGACTTGACTAGGAATCGAAACCGGAACCTTCTGCATAAGATTCGACAACTAGCACAAATAGTACTCCCCTCAAATGTTGCTAACAAGTCACGAGTGCGAGAATCTGCTTTAGTCGCTTCTTGCCGTAACTAGAAACGAAAAATATTTCTTTCCTTCTATTATTTCTAATAACTTCTTGGAATCTGTTAGAATACATGGGATGGGCACTTTTGTGATTGTTAGAGAGAAATTTCCCAAATATCTCTCTCTCTCTCTTTTCTGTCTCGCTATCTGTCTCTCTCTCTCTCTCTCTCTCTCTCTCTCTCTGTCTTACTCCCTCTTTAGCGCATCGAGAGACGGCAGGTTTGAACTCCTACAAATTGCCGTATGTGTTGCGGGCTAACTTCTGTTGACGGATTCTGTTGTCTGTTGTTTTCAAATTATGTTGTAAGAAAATGGATATTGAGAAAATTGTTTAAACGGAAAGGTTCATCCCTAAGAACATAATTATGAGATAATTTCAGTAATCTATACCTTTTGGCTTTTCACAGAGGTAGGATTTGGATGACCCACCTCAGGAAGCTAAATTGTCCACGATGGCGATAATTTTGATACAATAATAACAATATAGTGAGATATATGGCATACAAACGATACAGCTGTATGTCATGAACCTCCCGTTAAGCAGTGCACTGAGAGAGAGAGGGAGAGAGAGAGAGAGAGAGAGGGAGGGAGAGAGAGAGATGCCTTTATTAAGTTGGCCTTGAAGCACAAATTCTGGCCAGACGGACTATATTTTCTGCATTATTTTCTCTCTCTGTATTTGCACTTGTGTCATATATACATCGAGGTTCGAATCAAAAACACTGCTTTAGAGAGCCGATCTAAAGCCATAAAGCACTCTTTGCGGTCTCCATATGGACAAACCTAAGTTGATTTTTATGAATCATTGCTAACCATATCCGGACCTTGATAAAGCAAGCACTCAGTGACTGCTATAATTGTTGTCATCATTGTTTATTTTTATACTGTGGACATATCGATAGTCCTCTAATTACGGGGTGGATGAGAGGTAGGCGAGCGGTCTCCCCATAAGTCGCCCTCGATTTAGCTCTAGATTTGAGAGGGCCTAGGGGTGGACTGAAACTCCCCAAAGTCAAGATATTAACAGAAGTTTCGATTCTGATGTGCCCCCTTAGTAGTCTTTCATTCAGCCGAAAGTCGAAATTTAGCGTAAATTTCGCCAATGGAAAGAATCATCAGTGATGAATGAGCTCATGATACGAACAACGCTCTTGTGGAATAGTCGAGAGTCGAAAACCGAAAACTAAACCGTCTGTGTAATCTTAGTCTTTTAAATTTCCCCCGTTAGATTTTTTCTATTGTTGGTGCCCAGGATATCGATGACAGACATTCAGGGATACCCTTCAGTCAATCCATCGATGAATTGTTTCCACATCGGATTATTTGTACTCTGGCATCGATCAGGATTGTACTCTTATTTCATAATCTCCACTTACAGAGGATATTTAGTATCATCAGCCGCTTCATAAACTTCTGCAATTACAGGTTCACGAGTGTCATTGATTTCCATCCTGGCGGTGTTTTTTTCTGTACTCTAGATTGCACAATCAATCAGTCAATAGATATATAAATGAATAGCTTGATGGAGAAATAGATCTATTTATGGACTAAAGCGAATGAATGACTTAAAATATCCAATAACATTTTGAGACGTACAATATGACTTTTTACTGTTTGTAACTGTATGAATCACTTTTCCTAGTTGACTGGATTTTCGTGTGTGGTTTTCCCTGCTATTTTGCTAAACGCCTGTGTTTCTGATTTAGAATTCATTTATTACAAAAGTTCATGGTCTCAGATGTTTTTGCTACTTGATGTTGAAGCTTAATGATGTTAGGTAACTCATGTTCAAGTTCAATTATTAATTTTTAAACTAACGAAAGCTTCAGAGACCAGAGGTACGCAAGAAAATTAGTCTGAAATACTAGCGTTATGAACAAATCCATAAACAAAGACAGAGGATCAACTAATCATGCTAGTTACTAGTCTGATCAATCCTATCTGTGTCTGCATTGATTCATACAAAGAGAGTGTCTTGAATAATAAGGGTTTAACGGTCGTTTCCTTATCCAAGGATGATATGATGTTAATAATGCACGTCAAAAGAGGAGAAGCTCTCAGTTTTTGAAGTAGAACGTTAAACATAAATCTACTAACAAACTTTGAGGTAACTTCTGTTGTTCCAGATTATTGCCTCCGGGGCTCGAGGAGAAATTTGTTAGCAGTTTTAAACTACAGAACTCCATACTGATTTGCGGTATTGCTTTTCAGTGTTAAAGTAATTTAAAAACGAAGAAATATTTGCCGCTACCAAGCGTTAAATCGTTTTGTCAAGGTGTTACCATCAGTACCTGGAGTAGAGTGTTAAATTCATTTCTACAAATTAGTGCATTGATTTCCAAGAGTGCACGAAAAAAAGACACCGACATTTGTTAACTCTTTCCTATCTCTTATATTTGGATCATGTTTGTCCATGAAAATCCTAATAAATTCACAGAAAAAGTTATTTTGTATTTTTTGTTACCGAACAATAGTCGTGTTGACTTGAAATGTTAGCTTATAGAAACAATACTGGCGGACTCAGCAAAGCCAAGGCTTGATAACGTTTTAACTTAAGGCGACTCAAACTGGCCAAAGGATCTGTAAAGCCAGTCCAAAGTATGATGGCCACTCAGAATGGCCAGAGGATAGCAGTGATGGGCACCTAACTAAAAAAAGTAGTTTAACTAAACTATTTTTTTTAATTAAAAAAGTAGTTTAACTACTTTTTAAACTAAACTAAAAAAAGTAGTTTAACTTTTAACTAAATAAAAGTAGTTAACTATTTAACTACTTTTCTAACTACTTTCTTAGTCAAAATTCGGTGTTTTCTATATAAAATTTTAACAAAACCCATAAACGAGCTTTACTAAGCTATAATTTCCACATAAATCAACAGAAATCAATAAGAAAACATAATTCCCATAGTAGTGTTTTATGTAAAATGGAGAAGTGAGCATTCATTCATTCATTCTTACCTTGCTCACAACTTAGACAACATTTATTATGACCAAAATTGTTTACTTTTAACTTTAAAAAAGTAGTTTAACTAAATAGTTACTAACTAAAAAATAGTAGCTTAACTACTCTTTTAATTAAACTAAAAAAAGTAGTTAAACTTTTGCTCTAACTAAAAAAAATAGCTTAACTAAATAGTTAACTACTTTTAGTTAACTATTGCCCATCACTGGTAATATTTTTTGCGGGGGTGGGGCGGGGGGTGGAGGAAAAATTGTTTATAATTTGCTATTTTTGCGAGTGAGGAGGTAGAAATGAGGCCACTCGAAGACAAATGTGTATAAAATTTAAACCTGGTCAGGAAGCGGGAGCTGTGAGCCGTATAGATTTTCTCTAAGTGAACTCCAAAAATGGCTACCTTACTTCGTCTATTTCGACAAATCCAAACCAAATTGATCACCAAATATCTCCACAACGTTTAATATTAATTTGTTTTAATTTGATTTCACCATCAGATGACAGCAGTTATCAAAGCAAAAGCAATCAAATTATGTTTTCCTCCATAGTACGATCTGCAATCGTCGTGTTATAAGCCAGCGGACAAACGTGTCTCACTTATTCACAAATTCTGAAGTACAACAGTTTTTGTGGAGTTGGCGGACTAGCCGTCCGCTTGTTGGTCAATTGTTGCTAACAATTTTATAGCTGATTTGTAGGCTGATATTAATATCAATTAAAAACGATTTGAGTAAAAGTGTAATAATTTAAGATATCTGGTTGGTCGCCCATCCAAGTACTCACCGGGCTCGACGTTGCTTAACTTTCTACGTTTATCTTGTTGATAAGACCAATAGGGTAAAACGATTGAACGTCATCAAATCCGTCGTCGGCATATTTACAAGTGGTAGTGCATTTTCAAGATCATGAACTTTAGAGAGTGTTAGAAAATTTACTAACATCCATCTGATCATTCTAACTACATATTTCTAATCTATATGCATCGTACTACTAATCTGTGAATTTTAATTAATTCTGTGGAGCGCAAATCATATAAAAATAATTGACTGAAAACTGTCACTTTCTAATGATAAACATAGGCGAGTCGAAGTTCTGTGAATCCAGCATGGCCGAGTCCTAGTTGTTGACCCCATTGATCACGTATTGGGCGATAATCATCAGCAATTCGGCCCAATATCGCTCTTAACGGTTAAGCATGAAATCCCTCTATAGTCTGTCGACTACTTTCAATCACTCGCCAGATGACACTAGTTGAGCAATCCCGCAAGTTATTGCAGGCAAGGGTGAGGTTTTGTGGAGTGTAAGCCAACTATTTTGGCATCAAGTAGCCGAATTGTAGCCAAAATTTTGACAAAAACTTTTAACACATTTATTATATCTATACATATATTACTGTAATATTTATTCACTTCTATGGCTAGGTGTATTAGTGGTGAGATCGGGAATCTGATGAAATTCCAGTGTGTGTAATAACAGGTCTATATAACAACGTTCAATTCTGCATGCCGTGCCTGTTCCTACAACAGCTCTAACATCAAGCTCAGATGCTCAAAAGCTAATATTACACATCTAGTTTTACACAATCAACATAGTAGGCTATAATATTAGGCCTATTCTACGATATTGTTCAACTTATAGTCATTAGAATAGTGCTTGTAATAATGCTAGTACTAAATAATAGTTTAAAAAATATCAAGTAATTAGCAGCTTAATCAACATAATAGAGAACATACCCACACATATGCCCATAGCAACATGGCTTAGCCGATACCAAATCGTTGTGTGTCCGACTAGAGTTCCATTGCTTCACTGTTCTATCTCACGACTCGGCCTTCACTGATGTAGCCGTTTATTCACGAAACTGACGTTAAATTTAGCTTTAGGCTTTTGGCTTTTTAGCTTTTAATCTACATGAGGTCACCTATCCATATACTAACCGGACCCGAAAAGTGCTGTAAAGTTCTCACTCAAATGATGTCGCAGCAAAAGATGGTGGATCTAAACTTTTTCTCTTTCTAGGGGGCGGGGCAATTGTTTATAGCTTGCTTTTATTTCGAGGGTGGAGGTGAAAACGAGGCTACTCGACGTCAATTGTATGTCAAATTGACAATCTGCAAAAACTCCGACCTCACCCCCCTCCGTCCAACCACCAATAAAAAAAGAGCCGGATTAAAATCCTTCAAGGCCCCCAAGACCAGGAGGGGGCCGGCCGCCGGTAGTGTGGCCGAGTAGGCAATTTGCCAAGAATAATTGAGTAATTGGTCTAGAAATTTGTACATTTTACCTTACACTATTTCTCAAAGAGTGCTCTAAAAAGGGCTACTGTAGTTCGTATATTGACAAAAGAAGACAAATTGACACCAAACATTTAGACCTCATTAAATATTAAAATGTTTTTAATCTAAGTTCATCGACAGATGAAAGCAGTTATCAGAGCAATTAACTTAACTTGTTCTCATTCACTGCAGAGCGACATCTGCAATCGTCCTATTGCTGGGCAAGCAGACCAGTTTGCTTGACCAGCAGGTCGTACTTGCTGCTAAGCTCTAAAGCACAACATTTTTTGTTTAGTTGGAGGACTTGCAGTCGGATTCTTGATAAAATGTTTGCACAAATATTATATATTATATATTATATACAAATATTATATATTAATATTATATTATATTAGCTAGTTGACTGATATAGTCTTATATCAATCAAAAATGATTGGGTGAAAATTTATTTTTTAAGATAATTATCTGTTTGGTCACCCATCCAAGTACTTACCGGGGCCGACGTTGCTTAACTTCTGTGTGTTATCTTTGCGAATAAGCCAGACGAAGAACGGTCTTGGGTTGTGTTGTCTGATATAAAACTAGCAAAGGTTTACGTACATTTCCTAATCCAAGGATGATGGCAGGAACATATGTTTGATTATCATTATGTTTGCAGCTGACACTAACAGCTTCAACAAGGTTGTTTTAACAAATCACTCACTAACTCACTGGCTCAATGAATGAATGAATGAATGAATCAGTCAATCAATCAATCAATCAGTCTGTATAGTACAGTGTGCGCATCCACTATATGGTGTTTCTTGTGTCGGATTGGTTGTGTGTATGTCTATATGTTTGTATGTTTGTTTGTTCGTTCGCTTGTGTGTTTGCTTGACTGCAGGCCTATATTGTCAATTTTTTAAAACAAATTAACATAGTTCTCTCTCTCTCTCTCTCTTTACAATTTCGACTTTGGCCATAATAGAATAGACAATTGAATCATTCTGTTAACAATAATTTTGTTGCAAAATACAGGTTCAAAGATTAGCAAATAACACTATGTGTTTTGTCCTTGTAGTTATATTGTGCTAATTAAAATAGGCAATATATACTCAATCATATATTTCATGTTTTTGTCTTTTTCATTTCTTCTTTGTTCTTTAATGTTGGCGAATTGGGTTTTCGCAGCATCCTTTAGATGTGCATAAATGTATTTCGAAGGGCACTTTTGCAAAGCGACGACAAACGGAAATATTGAGTCAAGGGCAGAGTGGTCTTGGCTATGACGTCTGTGTACTAGAGGCGCTATAAAATGTCCTCTTAAAATTATATTGTGTTGTTATCAAATGTTTTGTATTGCATTTTATTTTTTATTTTTAATCAATCAATCCATCAATAAATAAATCACTCACTCCCTCACCAAATCAATCAATCAATCAATCAATCAATAAGACAATCAATAAATCAATCTGCTTACCCGGGATCAGTGAGAGACCTCTTCTATTTAGCAGAGGCTCTCAATCCCTCCGCAGAGGTTTAAAGCGGTTTGCTTTCGCGGCTCTTTCAATCTAGTCGATCTCGAG
Source organism: Enchytraeus norvegicus (assembly GCA_034695365.1). NCBI lineage: Eukaryota > Metazoa > Annelida > Clitellata > Enchytraeida > Enchytraeidae > Enchytraeus > Enchytraeus norvegicus. The sequence continues at coordinate 4,291 of JAQFZF010001778.1, read as the reverse complement.
CAGCCGGGGCACGATTAATTCATTCGTAATGAATCGGTTTATAAAACCAACAGGGCTGCTAACAGCCATGGTTAAGAAAACAAACTAACTAATCAATCAATCAATTACAATTATGTCATACAGTCAATTCATGTAATATGTCGGCTGAAAATCAGTCGGCTGAAATCAATACAGAGAAAATATTGTTTCATTTCAAATAATTTCTTCCCAGTTAATTAATTACCCCGCTCCAATTTTTTCACAATTTTTGGCATCCCTCGTGGAGGTACCTGTGTTATGGTTGAGTAATAGGGTCTTTGTGTGTGCATTTAAGCGTGGTTCATTCAGGGTGGTCACACCCCGTGAATCACTTTTAAGTAAACTGTGGAAGATGGATAGGCTTATTGAATACCTTTGTTTTGATATGGTTCAATTGCTATGGGCTACAAATTTCAAATAAAACTAAGAATCACTGTATAAAACTGTCTGAATCACAGTTTTGGCTGACAATTAATTATTATTTATAAGCCTTCACCGAAACAGAAAACTGTATTGCTTGTCATTCGCGGATCAATATACCTGTAAAGTATACTACAGTAGACTATACGTGTATGGTAATCAATACATGTATGGTAATCAATACATGTATGGTAATCAATACATGTATGGTAATCAATACTTGTTTGGTAATCAATACTTGTTTGGTAATAAATACTAGGGTGGAGTGAAAAATGACAATTTTTTAATTAAAACTTTTAATAGTGAAAATAAGTTGTCTTATGTATAAACATGACATGGGTTAAAAGTAGGAAAATGTTGGAATTTTTGTGACTACGTCTTCCGTCCCCCCCCCCCCCACCGGGGGGGTCAAATTTTCAAAAAATTGAATTTTTCGATGAAAATGACACGTTTTTGCCCAAAATTTTATTTTTACAAATAGGTGATGTATTGTGTTATATATCATTAAAAAGCTAATTCAATTATCTTTCTAATAATAAAAGGGTTGTTGGAATATTCAAATATCTGACTGATTTAAAAATATCTGAGTTATGCGTAACATCGCGATTTATCGCGGGTATGGAAAATCAGTTGAAGCTCAATATTGATGCCATTTGTCAGGATATTTTGTGATAATTTAATGAATTATAATGGTATCTAAAGAAAGCTTACAGGCTAATATAAATAATGTCATTGGTGATACAAAAAAGCACTTGCACTGATTTTATTTGCATTCGTTCCATATTTTATAAGACTAATTAAGGAGTCTATGTGGAGGATTAGTGATACGAATAGATTTTGAAAGAAATAAGTCATCATATTTAAGCTAAGCGCTTTGCAAACCTCAAAAATGAAATAGTCTACTAACTAAGGGTACATTGCATTATTTGTAAAATAGCATGCCAATTAATTAATTAATAGAATGTGCAGTAAGCCTATTTTATTTCACATTTTTGACTACGATATTCTATTTTTTTTTTAATGACGATATTCATGCATGTTTTAAACCAGCTCTATTGAGTTCGCCACGTAGGCCTACTGCTGCAGCTGCCTCCGCAATAAATTTCACACATCTTTCTACTCTTTGGAAAGGGAAGCTCTCAAATTCAAAAAAGTACCTCTGAAAAGCATACCATTTAATGGGACCCTTCAATTGTTCTTCTGAAATATTTGATATCATTGGAGGTAGAGTTCCATTGCAGTCCTTACATAAAACCTTATAGTTTATTCAATGAGTGTAGACCTATAAGTAAAAATTCAATATCGTAATATCGGAATAGTAGGCTAAAGCATGTAACTGATGCGTTTGTTTGCTCATGTTCAGCTTCCAATATTCTTCAAAGACCTTCTTGTCTGATACGAAGATCATCAGATTGGGGGGGGGGGGGCCGGGGGGATTTAGCGACATCGGTAGAGTATTTGCCTCACATGCAAGTGATCCAGGTTCAAGTCCTGGGTCGGTCGACAAAGAAAAATCTCAGGGTGTTTGTTAGGTTTGTCATGTACCAGCGCTGGCAGCTTGAAGCGTCATAAAAAAGGCAAAGGTACGATGAATCATGGATTGGCAAAAGAAAACAACAAAACACAAAAACAGCAACTAAGGATGGAAACTAGCATGTGCGTTCTGACATATGTGAAAATAGACTTTAAAAAAAATCAGATATCATGCATGAAAACAAATTGTCTGCATGTGAATATAAGCATACCCAAGCTCGTAGTCGTAGCAACTCCATCACAAAACCTTTGGCCCCATCAGCATCTGTGGCCCAATCACGTGAGCTAGTATCATGTAGCATTATTAATGGCCCCATTACGAATTTTTAACCCCATCAATGGTCAAATCCTGGATACGGGCCTGAGATATACCTCTGGATAACCTGGGATAATGAGCCTTGCACGATGTTTGACCACTGCCAACAGAATTCTTTCTACATTATGTGGCTACTAAGTATCCCTCAATACAATTGAAACATTTAGCAGAAATTCTTGCGAAAGTTCGTATGCAAAGCAATGGCAGAGCTTTATATAAAACTAGACTATCTTGCTAATATGGGGAACTGCATGTATAGAAGATGGGCTAATTTAGGTAAATATCTCAACGAACCATTGATGAAGCTTATAGAACCAATTGTCCAGAGGAATGCCCATTTTTCACATACAGACAATCTCCTGTCATGCATGATATCTGATGATCTGAAGAAGAAGAAGGTCTTCTGAAGAAGGTCTTTGAAGAATATTGGAAGCTCAACATGAGCCAGCAAACGCACTAGTTACATGCTTTATTATTCCGATATGGAATTTTAATTTATCAGATTACACTGATCTAATGAATTATTAGGACTGGAATGGCACTGGTCCTGAAACTATATCAAATATTTCTGAAGAACAACTGAAGGGTCTCAGGTCATGGTTATGCTTCAGAGGCACCTGAATTAGACAGCTTCCCGGGTCACACCCAAAGAGTAGAAGATGTATGAAATTGATTGTGGAGGCAGCTGCAGCAGTATGTGGAGAACTCAATACGGTTGGTTTAAAACCCGCAAGAATATCGTCACGTATACCAATGCCGCAGTTGGAAAAATAGACCATTGTAATAGACCATTGACCCCACATTGCCAAGATTGTTTCTGCTGGAAAGCAAAGGAGTTCGTTACTTTTCAGAGCATTCCTTACCAGGGAACTGAAATTCTTGGTAATTTGCCTATAAATCTTATGTTCTTCCACTTATTGAATATTGCTCTCCCGTATGGTCCCCGCATTCTGTAGGTGACATTCTCTTACTAGAGTCCGTTCAAAGGAACTATACAAGCAAAGTAAAGTATTAAAGTAAACGTACTGGTCAAAGAAGGTGCTGCAGATAGACCCATGGCCCTTACAAGCGGAACAGCGGAAGCAAGCTTGTCTGCCTCCTGGCTTGATGGATAGGAACAGCAGCTCGTCTGTGAGTCTGTATAGATCCTCCAATAGCGTACATCACAATACTGGCTCTCTACGCCGTCTACATCAAGCAATATAAATATCAAGTTTCCTAACGTTTCTGGAGCAGTTTCTGGGACAAAGAGTCGGATTTGACCTAAAAGGCTAAAAAAGCTAAAGCCGAATTTCACGTTATTGTAATTGTAATATAACATTAATTAAATTTATTTGACCTGGAGTTGAAAGATAATTAGTACCGGTACAACGAGTCGCATAGATTTGACGTGCTGTTGAAGGGTAATTGTCTGATGTGTGATTTTCCTGTCCTGTGGTCTGGGTGACTGTCCTGTGTGTGGGTCATTGCTTATTTTTATTTTTACATATTTATTTATTTATCACTACACACATTTAACAGTTTAAAGTTTTGCTAAAAATAAAAAGTGCTCGTAAACGGTAATACAGGCCACAAGTGTCACTTATATATTCCGACTTAACTAAAATTATTTATTAAAGTGCTTAGGTTCAAAATGCAAAGTTATATTCCTTGAAATCAATATAGAGCTTAATTGCCTGTCTATGTGAGTCTGTACCTACATGTAGCGATCGTCGAAATACTTACTCTTCACTCCGTCTATATAGGTAATAAAAGAAATATCGAAAAAGCTCCCAAATCCCTTCCTTCAGCCAGCTCACCTTCCGCACTAGCCAATTCATATTTAATTTCTTCAATGACAAGATTGCCAACCTTTGCTCATCTATTCCTCCTTCGGCAAGTAGTTTCGATTCTGGCGATAATTATTTCTTATCTCCACCTCCTCCGCTCAATAGTTTCAATCCTGTCACTGAACACGAAGTTCGTAAAACCATACTTAGCTCCACTGATTCTTCTTGTAGCCTT